>CAOJBK010556271.1:0-13071 GCA_948294925.1 Codiaeum variegatum | reverse complement strand
TAGAGCAACAAAGGCTGACTAGGTCTAGGAGGTTGTAGAACTGGTGGGTTCAGAAGGTACTCTTTTATTTATTCGAAGGCTTTTTGGCATTCCTCATTCCACTGTTTAGAGGAGTTTTTCTTGAGTAAGTTGAATATTGGTCCACAAGTGTCTGCTACCTATTGGATGAATCGACTGATGTATTATAGTCGGCCCAGAAAGCCTCTTATCTTCTTTTCAGTTTTAGGAGGCGGCATATCAAGGATGGCTTTAGACTTGGCTGGATCCACTTCAATGCCTTTTTTTGAAAACCATGTAACCCAAGAATGCTTCAAATGAGGCTCCAAATATGCATTTGTTGGGATTTAGCTTGAGATTATAATGTCGAAGTCTAAGGAAGAGCTTCTCCATTGCTTGCAGATGCAATTCATGGGTAGCACCTTTTACGACCATGTTGTCGACGTAGACTTCCACTTTTTTATGCATTAAGTCATGGAAAATTGTAATGGTCATTCTCTGATTGGTGACTTCGGTATTCTTCAGTCCAAACGACATTACTTTGTAATGGTAAGTACCCAATTCAGTGATGAACATTGTCTTTTCCATATTAGGTGGATGGACTAGGATCTGATTGTATCCTGCGGCCAGATCGATTAAGTAAACCATCTCTGAACCAGCTAGTGCGTCGACTAAGAGGTCTATGTGGGATAGTGGAAAATCGTCCTTAGGGCATGCCTTGTTTAGATCTCTGTAATCCATACACATTCTGACTTTGTCGTCCTTCTTCTGTGCTAGGAAGATGTTTGCCAACTAGGATGGGTACTTAATCGGTTCAAAGAATCTGTGAGAGAGTTGCTTAGCTACTTCTTCTTTGATTGGAATAGACCAGGCAAGCTTTATGCATTTGAGCTTTTGCTTAACAGGCTTGCAATCTGGATATGTTAGAATCATGTGGACGACGATGCGTGGATCTAGTCCAATCATGTCACTGGGCTTCTAGGCAAAGCATTCTTTGAATCTTCTAATTGCAGATTCGGTGTCCTATTTGTTTAAGCATGCAGATGCAAAGTATGTGTTTTTAGGAATGTCATGAGTGCCAGTATTTATGGGCTCTTTAACTGCACTTTTTATTTTGTTAATTATTTTATTTTCTTTTTCTATTTGATTGAGGTCAGATTCATCAATTAGAACATCAAAAGAAAACAAAGAGACATGCTTGTAGCAAGAAAATTTGGAAGTTTTATTGATGGAAATTAGAGAGAGGTCCACGTTATATCATATTCATAGTTAAAACTTAATGGAACTTTTACATCATCATTAGACTCAGAAGAAAAGGACTCAGAACTAGTACTTGACTCAGACTCAGATTCAAAACTGGACCCGGACTTGGTTTCTGATTCAGATTCAGCAGCTTCAAAAGAACTTTCATCAAAATACCAATTCTTTAGCTTTCCATTAGCAGGCTTGATTCGAGTGGAGATGTTAAATTTCTCCTCCTTATTAGTGAGAACAACTATGTCACCAAAGAGGCTTACTTCCATGTTCTCCTCATAGTCCTTGTCCAAGTAGTATATGGGCTGAAAATCTTCAATGGTCAGCTTCACATCAAAGAACAGCTCAAACCCAGGAATTTTAATGCCAACCATAAGGCAGATCCATGGCTCAGGGAAGGCACAGTAAGGAACTTTCTCTCTCTCTTTGACAAAATACCCATTCAAGGTTCTGAAATAGGGCCTCAGGAAGATGTCAACTTCACCCCCTTATTTAGTGATTGCAAATCTTTCTCTGGCTTTAGCTTTCTCTTCCTTAATTTCATCATTAGTAGGTTCATAGCCCATGCCAAATGGAGGAGTAGAAAACTTGATTTCGCTGAAGGACTCGACTCCTTGTTGGTTCTTACCCAGACCCATACCAAGAACATAGGACATATGCTTCAGAATGTTCCCAATCACTGGGTTACAATACGGATCAAAATCCAATGCAAGTGGCTCTTTTAGATTCTCTATAGTATGAATGAACTAAATAAACAAGAAGCTAGATAAAGGATATGTCGACAACTTGGGTTATATTTCTAGGATAAGAATAGTGTTTGGGACTTCAGATTTTGCAAATAGATCAGCCTTGATGGTAACAATGCCATTCTTCAACGGGAACTTAGGAAGGTAAATTCCACACATCTAAGAAAGATTGGTCATCTCCGTTGTAATGGTAATTGCTCAGGAGCACAACATCAGTGATGAGATGTGTGGAATCACCCTCCTCAAATTCATTTAGTATAGCATTTACATTGTGCTCAGGAAGGGGATTTGTGCCGATATTCACAGTTGGAAGCAATATTTGATCGGCATCAATGAGATCTTGGATTTTATGACATAGGGTCTTGCAATCATCAGTCTTGTGGCCTGGCCCTTAGTGGTAATCACATCTCTTGTTCATGTCAAAATTCTTTGGTAGTGGATTGGGAATTGGTTTGGGCTCCAATGGTTTGAAGGCGCCCTTGTCTAAGCACTGTCTTAGGAGATAGCTTAGTGTTAATCCCCTCAAGTTGGTGAATTCCCTTTATTTTATCTGGAGTGGCTTGTAAGCTGAGATTGTATTAACTCTGCCCTCTTTCTGAGTATTGTTTGTCTTTTTAAAGCGAGAGGATAAGGTTTAAGTTTCATCCTTGATGAGATCGGAGTCTTTCCCATCTTCAAAGCGAGTGTCAATAGAGAATAAGGCTTTGAAATAAGGGAAATATTATTTTATCATTCTATCTCAAAACATAAGTAGCAAGTTTTTTACTACTATGTCAATTTGCTCAGAATCAGTTGGTATATTTACCATCTGGGAGGCTTTCTCCCTTCATCTATAAATAAAAGCAGAGAAAGTTTCTTTTTATTATTGTTTAGTTGTTTCAAGATCCCTTCTTTTAATGTCTACTTATTGATTATAAGAATATTACTTTACAAATTTAGTACATATATATTCCTATATCTATTTCTTAGAATCCTCTAATTGTACAAACCAAGTCAGAGCTACACCAGTGAGTGGCTATTGGAAGAGCTAAGCAAGGAGCTCGCCTTCTACTCCCAAAGGATGAAGTGTCCCATCATAGATCCTCAAGTGAGTTTATGGGCAACAAGTTCCTTTGAACTTTTCAAAATGTGGCATTTGGAACTTGGGTGGAAGTCTTACCTTAGGAAAGGGACTCAGTGCCTTCACATCCAAGACCTTCTCTTTCTTCTTCAGGGCTTGCAAGGTCTTATCCATTTCCTCATACTTTTCAACCATAGTTTTGAGGAGTGGATGGTCTTCAACCCCTTTTGAGAAAGGATTTCCAATAGGGGTAGCTGGGATGCTATTTCCACAGCTAGGTTGTGGATTCAAAATAATTACTTCATCAGCTAAAACTTCCTTGCCATAGTTGGAAGAGGTAGAGGCATGATTAGTGGGTTGGATCCCAACTTGAGTAAGCATGGCTTGGACCTTACCCAGAATAGCTTGTTCTTGACTTTGCATCATGGTAGTAAGGGTTTCCTGCTGAGTCTTCATAGCCTCTTATTGCCTTTACATGATTATAGCAAGCATGCCAGTAATGTCAGTAGGTGTAAGTAGAGTAGCATGAGTACCATTAGTGGTGGCATCAGCAACAATATTGGTAGGTAGGATATCTCCAGTAAACATGGTGACCTTTGAAAAGGAAAAAGGAATTGAGTATCAGCTCTTTCAAAAGGCAAGATAAAATCAATAGCAGGCAGGTGTCTAAGAAATGTTTAGGTTTTGTCTAAAACAATGCATTTTATCCAACTTCAGTATTTTAGATGTAGTGATGCATGTATGCATGAGAAAAAGTTTTCATGATGACAATAATATTAGACTTTATTATGGTACATGGAACCTAGAGTCAACTCTAATCATTACATGATAGCTTGATGGTTTAAAGGCTCCCCAACGGCTGGAGGTAAGACACACCTAAGCACATGTGAACCAAGGAGGCTCACGTGGGTCGAACGGCTATATGTACCTCATTATTCCAACTGAAAGGATCAACTGGGGGGCCCTAGAGTTGGATGATTTTGCTATCAATAAAGCAATCCTAAGAAAGGAAGCTCATTCGACCCTACTCTCTATCCGGGTTTTCCTAGTATAAAGGAGTATAGGAAATAATGCATGAAAATTACTTTTGCATGATCTCGAGTTAAAATGTTGTTTTTAGAAAATAATCCTCTTAGTTTTTTATCAGTTTTATCAAACGTTCCTAGTTCAATCGCCAGCTGTGAGGCCCCGACCGAACGACCCGCGGGATTTTCCCAAGAAGCGCGCCTACTGGCCTTGCGGCCCGAGGAAACTTTCGGATTGTTTCCCCAGCATTGTGGATTGTGGTATAGTTTTCACATTTGTGCATCCACTTGTGTTCATTGGCGTGCACGTAGTGTGTGAAGTGTTTAGAGTTGCCACCTAATATTTAAGAAAATTAGTTTTCTTAAGTGATTAAGAAACCCTTTTAGTTTTTAACTCCGTTTTAGAAAAAAAAAAAGGAAGATATTTTTCCACCCTAATTGGAAAAACTGTTATTTTTGGAATCAAATGGGGTTTGAGGATTCATGATCTGAAAATATTTTGTAAAAAAAATATATAGTTTTTGTACCATTTTTTAAAGACAACTTTTAGTCGAAAATCATGCAATTTTAGTTAAAATTAAATTTTCATGTATGCATGGACAATAATAATGATATGAATGCATGATCATATGAATATGCTTATGACTAACACATAAAGCGGTAAATACAACAATCTGACCATGGGTTCTTACTCTAACCCACTTCAGATTCTAAAAAAGGCACAACACCCCAAATAAAGCAATAAATTACATGTTAAAATTGATTAAATTAGGGGATCTCCCCTCCAGTCTTATGATCTGGGAGGAGCACACATTCCCTAAAGATCATACACAAGGCAATAATAATAATAACACTAAATAAATACATATCAAACAAATTAAACAAAAAAAGGTCAAAAAACTAAAATAATGTAACAAACAACAAAGAAAATAAAGAAAAAGGAAATTTTGGAGTTGAAGCCGTGAATGACTTGCCGACGCATCCCACTGAATGGGAATAAAATCCCACGTCTTTCTCCCTTCTCATGAAGGGTAGGGGCTATTTTGGTAACTGTGGGTGGTTTGATATTCAGTAGCTAATTGATTTTAGTTTAATAAAAACAATTAACCGTTAGGCTATTAATAATCAATCTTGATCTTTGATTAATGAAAAACAAATTTTGAAATGTGAGTTTGATTACCTAAGTTAACTTTAGGGTTTGATTAATTTTAATTATGAAAACTGATTTTTTATAAACATGCCTTAATTCAGTGTTAAAGGGCTTTAAAAAAAGAGAGTTTTGATAAATATGCCTTAAATAAGTGTTAAAGTGCTTAAAATAAACAATAGTTAAGGGAAAAGGAGTATATTGTACCAATACTACCTTTTGTTTGTGGGACTTTAGAATTGGCGGATCGGAAGGCTTGAGAAATCCGGAATGGGTTTCCGTTGTATTTAGAGAGTGTTGGAGTCTGTATGTCTGAACTGGAATGGACTGGACTGATCGTCTGAACCGTCTGGAACTGAGATGATTGTAGTATGGAACTGAAACCTTAAATTGATTGAACTAAAATTGTCATGTTTTTTATTCATTTTAGAGTGTTTTAAGGCTTAGGGAAATTGTTTGGAGGCTTTGAAACAGTTCAAAAAATTCAAATTTATAGGGATTAGAGCCAGAAAACCCTAAAGGACCAAAACGTGTGCATTACAGGCAAAACGCATGCATTAGGAGCCTCACGCATAAGTTAAGCTAAAAACGAATGCGTTAGCCTATAAAAATAAGCGTTGGACCAATAACACATGTGTTTAGGCCTAGTTTTTTGGGCTTGGTTTTCAAGGTCCGGATCGATCCTATACGATTCAGTTTTTTTTAGTTTTCTAGATCCGTTTGAATTCCGATTTTAGCCTGGTCATATCCATTGAGCTCGTATTAACTGTCCGGATTTAATAGTGTAAAAATATGCAAAATTTCCTATGTAAACCCTTGTAATTTAAATTTTTCATCTCTTAGGTTCCAAAACTCTTGAGAGTTAAGAAGCAACCAACAATTCTGGAGATGCAAAATTAAGGGTTCAAACTGAGCCTTAAGTGGTTTGACAACCCAACTCAATCATGGGAGATATTATAACTATCACAACTTCTTCTTCTTCCTCCAATTCTCTTCAAGTCTCACCATTACCAAACATAACCACTCATCTTTCTATCAAATTAAATTCAACCAATTATTTATTCTGGTAAGTGTAAATTATGCCATTATTGCATAGTTATGATTTAGTTAAATATGTAGATGGAACATTACAGCCATCGTCAAGAGTCTTAGAAAATAATCAACCAAATCCTGGTTTTGATTCAAGGTTTCGTCGAGATAAATTGGTCCTTAGTTGGACTATTGGTTGTATCAGTGAAAGCTTCGTATCTCAAGTGGTAGGCTCAACTAGTGCTAGAGAAGCATGGGAAAATCTTGTAAAGTCTTATGACTCAGGATCCAAAGCATAAGTTAGAACTATAAAATTCACCTTTTTCAAACTTCAAAATAAATCAATTGCTACCTATACTTAGAGAGCCAAGGGTATGTGTGATCAACTTATTGCTTTACAAAGCCCGATAAGTGAAGATGATCTTGTTCATATTGTTACTAATGGCCTAGGCATAAAATATAAACCTTTTATAAGGTCTCTTGAGAATAGATTGGATGTAGTTAATTTTGATGATTTATATGGTTTACTCTTGAGTGAGGAATCAAGTTTATCTGCTGAAACTAAACGCAGTGAACCAATCTTGCCTACTCCTCCTTCTGCATTTTTTAATCAATATGCCCCATTTTATCAATGAGGAAGGGGAGGCCATGGCTATAGAGGTCGTGGACAAGGCAATTTTCAGAATTTACAGAGACCTCTATATACTGCCTACACGCAATATAGTCAAGCCAATAGCACTACTCAATCTAGCTCAGGAACTCAAAATTGTAATTCTCAACATTTGCTCACCTGTCACAATTGTAATGGTATTGGTCACATTGCACGTACCCAAGCTCACCACTGAAATTCGATCACAAATCACCAAGCCAACAACAAATATAGCCACTACTACTCTCAACCCTCAGCCATGGATAATGGATTCGGGTGCCAACCATCACCTCTCACCCTATGTTGAAAATTTAAGCAATAAGTAAATTACAATGGTCCAGATGATATTATCATAGGTGATGGTAAATCTCTTCCAATATTTTATATTAGTTCTTCTAGTTATGTTTCTCAAAATTATGTTATTTATTTGAATAATATTCTTCATGTTCCTGATGCTTCTAATAATCTTGTTTCTATTTCCTCCTTTACCAAAACTAATAATGTTTCTATTGATTTTTTCATAATTATTTTGAGGTAAAAGATATCCCCACGAGAGCTTTGCTGTTTACAAGCACGAATAAAAATGGTCTTTTTTCATTTAAATATGTGTGTTGTTCCCACCAAGAAAAGTGCTTTTTTTGTGTTCCTTGTCTACATGGCATGCTCGTCTTGCACATGCGAATATTCAAACAGTTCGCCAGGCTTTGTCTCAATCCAACATTCAGTCATCTTAAAACGTCTTTTTATGTCATGCTTGTTCAGTCAATAAGAGTCATAAGTTACCTTTTTTAAGAGTATAATTATGTAGCTAGTCAACCATTGGAATTAGTTTGTTTTGATTTATGGGGACCTTCTCCCGTTCCTTCATTTAATGGAAGAAGATATTATGTTATTTTTTATGATCGTTGTAGCAAAATGCTATTGGATTTACTTTCTCAAATACAAATTTGAAGGCCTTACTACTTTTATTAAATTTTACCATGTTGTTAAAAATAGTTTTGGCCAATCAATAAAAAGTTTTCATGCAAATTGGGGTAGTGAGTTTCAAGCATTAATCAAATATCTTTCTGATAATGGAATTACACAACAAAGTTCTTGTCCTTACACACCTGAACAAAATGGATGTGTTGAAAGAAATCATAGAAATATTGTTGAAATAGGGTTATCATTGTTAACTCATTCTAATGTTCCCATTTCCTATTGGACTTATGCCTTTGAGATAACAATATATGTTATAAATTGTTTGCCAACACTAAATATAAATAATATATCCTCTTTTGAAAAATTATTTGGTCAAAAACCAAATTACAAGAATAACATGTTTTAGGGTGTCTTTGTTATCCATGGTTGCAGCCATATGCTAAAAATAAGTTGTCTTCTCATTTATCAAAATATATTTTTTTTGGGCTATAGTAAAATGCATAAGGTTATAATTGCTTAGATTTTCAATCTCGAAAATTATTTGTCTCACGCCATGTAATTTTTTATGAACATGTTTTTCCATTGGTGGTACCAGATCCGAATCCATTACTGAATAATTGATGACACCAACAATTCTTTTGTTACCATCAAATAATGTCCAGCTTGCATCAAGACCTATACCAGCCAATACTCTCACCATTACCAAACAAAATTATGTTCCTACTCCTTTAAATCAACATAACCCCGCTACCCATCAATCCCACTCACAAACAACACCAATTTCTTTACCACAAAAATGCCCACCAAGCCCACCCATTAAGCCTACTCCAAATACTAACTCACCACCTATCCATACCACACCAAGCACTCCCATTTCAATCCCACAAAATTCACCTGCTGCCACATCTTATTAAGCACCAAACACACTTTTAACACCTCATGACCAGTCCTTTACACAATTAATTGAGTACTTAAGAACATGTGAAATGATTTTTATGAGCCTGGACCTTCCATTCGTTGTTGACTTAATTGCTCATCCTAATGAATCAATCAAGCCATCAATTTCCAACATAATAATAAGATAATACCATATGGTCACTCGAGCTCAAACAGGTAAATACCAAACCAAAATTCTTTTTCCAAATGACCACTAAACTTGATGAGCTAACTACTTATAAATCAACTATCAAACAAACAAAATGGCGTGACGCTATGGAGTTGGAATATGACGCTCTTGTTGCAAACAATATTTGGGAATTGGTACCACCTGCACCAAATCAAAATATTATAGGATGCAAATGGGTATACCGCGTTAAGTATAATTCAGATGGAAGCATTGAGTGTTATAAAGCATGTTTGGTTGTTAAGGGCTTTCATCAATGTCCTGGAATAAACTATATTGATACTTATAGTCATGTTATTAACCCATGTACTATTCATTTGATTCTTTCCATTGCTATGTCTAAAGGTTGGGATTTGAAATAGTTGGACATTGCTAATGCTTTTCTTCACGATAATTTAGAAGAGGATGTTTATATGTAACAAACATCAGGCTTTGAAAACACTACACATCCATAATATGTTTATAAATTAAAGTGTTCCATATATGGACCTCTTCAGTGGTTTAAGTGTCTCAAATCGACACCACAAAAGTTGGGTTTCAAAGGTTCTAAAACTAACTCCTCCCTTTTCTATTTCTCTAATGGGTCAGTCATTGCATATTGCTTGGTTTATATGGATGATCTCATAATCACTAGTTCCTCCACTACTTTTCACAAATGCATTAATCTCCTCTCTTTGCAAAGATTTTAAACTTAAAGATCTTGGCAAATTGCATTATTTTTGGGGGGTTGAAGCTAGCTTCTTTGGTGATGGTTTTCTGGTCACACGTTCAAAGTACATTAAAGACCTCTTAGAACGTGCTAATATGGGCAATGTAAATGCTATCTCTACTCCTTCATGTCCTAATATTAAGCTTTCAGCTAAGGTAGGCCCTTCATTTGATAATCTTATATTGTACAGAAGTGTTGTGGGTGGTCTTCAATACTTATGCATAACTAGACTTGATATTGCCTATTATGTTAATAAAGTATCTCAATTCATACATGCCCTTAGTGAGGAACATTGGAGTGTTGTCAAACGCATCTTGCGTTACCTACGTTCATCCATTGGTCAAGGAATTCTTATTCGCAAGTCTTCCAATTTTAACATTTGCGCATATAGTGATGCCAACTAGGCAAGTTCTATAGATGATAGAAAGTCCATAACGGGGTACTGTATTTTTGTTGGTGATAATCTTATTTCTTGGAGTTCTCGCAAGCAAAGGGTAGTGGCTAGGTTGTCAACTTAGGCTGAATATAGAGCTTTGGCAACTACAGTGCAAGAAATACATTGGTTGCAATCTCTATTAACTTATTTGAGATTCCATAATTTATCGCCTCCAACTCTTTGGTGTGACAATTTGAGTGCCACATATTTCACCAACATGCATGTTTTCATTCTCACTTTAAATATCTAGAGATTGGTTAT
The DNA here is from genome assembly GCA_948294925.1 of Codiaeum variegatum. Classification (NCBI taxonomy): domain Eukaryota; kingdom Viridiplantae; phylum Streptophyta; class Magnoliopsida; order Malpighiales; family Euphorbiaceae; genus Codiaeum; species Codiaeum variegatum. Next base: position 2,714 of record CAOJBK010556271.1, on the reverse strand, counting down.
CATTTTGTGTGAGATAAGGTTGCTAAAAAACAATTATTTGTCTGTTACATCTCTTCCAATGATCAAATAACTGACTTGCTTACAAAGGCCCTATCAAAGCATCGATTCTTACAACTTAAAGACAAGTTGAACGTTATCTCTATCCACATTCAACTTACGAGAGGGTGATAAGGATAAAGTTATTTAATTATTATTGTATATTATATCGGTGTTCCAATTTCATTAGCAGTACAATAGTTCAGCCATGTATTTGTATCATTGTTGGAATCATTTTCTATGTTCTGGTTGGATTAAGTAATTGCTGGTGTGGACTGCTCCTATATATAGGTGTGTTGTGTTGTAAATTATACATTGGAAATTATGGTGGTTTGTGAATATATTTTTGTTTCACTGATTTCTCATAAAGTTTTCATATATGTTTAAATTTATATAAAATTAATATCATTTAATTATAATAAAATCACTATCACTTCTTCCATCAGAATTCTAGTGTAAAATGACTTTTTTTTTTTCAAAATTAGTGTCCACTTTCAATAATTAATTAAAAAAATACTATCAACGAATATAATAGAAACATTATATGCAAGAATTGATATGATAGAACCATTTAATTAATTTTTTAATATAATCTTATAATTAATGTAATTATCTTAATATGTGTGTTTTTTCACCTGAGACGGTCAATTACAGACAAAGAAAGTATCATTTTAAAATCATATTTTATTAAATTTAAGCAAATAAAATTTTTAATAATTATAGTATTCACATATGTTGGAAAATAAAAGAAAACACATTTTATATCTAATTCAAATAGCAAGAGCTAAGTGAAAATTTTCGAACGTCTTTCGTGTGTAATATATATTGTTATCCTATTGCGTAAAAAAATAAAAATTTAGCGCAAGATCTTGTCAAAAACTATTAGTATAATTTTATTTTTTAAAATTTATTTTCTTTTTTAGTTTATTATGGTTTTTTTTAATGGCAAAAATATCAAATTAGTCAATTAACTTTAGTGTTCAGGATATATAAGGATAAATTAATTTTTTGGACAATTTAATTCCTAAGTATTAAAATTTTTAGGCATAATTACTTTTGAACTTGAACAACCACTTTTTATATATATATATTTTAAAAAATTTAATTTTATATATTTTATTAATTTTTTAATACAATTAAATTATTTTTTTGAAAAGTTTATAATTATTACTAAATTAAATAACTTTTAAAAATTATAAAATAATATTTTAAATAAAATCTAAAAAATTATAAATTTAATATGATTTTATAAATTTATATATAAACTATAATGGTTAAATTAAATAACTTAGTTAATTAAAATTATGAAATAAATTAATTAATAAACTTATATAATTATAGAATTGGAAAACAAAACAATTCAGTAATCACTATAAACTATTTATGGTAATAGATTTTGAACATTATATAAATTAATCAAAATTTATTTATTTAATTAATTTATAAAAACTAATTTAACTTTAATTTTCAAAATTTGTTAAAATTTATTTAGTTAAGTTTTTAATTTAGTTATAATAATGTTTAAAATTTTTAGAAATAAATTATTACAATTAAAATTTTATATATGAAATTTTAAATTTTTTTCTATTTATTTGTGTTATATTTAAGACTTATTAAATTAGATATGCTCCTATTATTATTTTATCTATTATTGTCAAGTTCAAAACTCAATTTATACTTAAACTTTTTATATAAAATATAAAAATAATATATATTTAAATCCATGTTGAAACTACATGATTAAATTTTTAATAATTTTATCTTTTTTTATTTAATAAAATAGTTAAGATTCAAAAAGAAATTTATTATTTCATTTCATCATAATTACATCTATTTACTAATATTTATTAATTTAAAAAATATTTTATCCTTAATTGTTCCAAAAAATGATTAATTTATCATTTTTTTTAAGGATGATTATGATAAAATTTTTTTTTGTTCTTTTTTTTTTATCCATCATAAATATAGAGATTAAATTATCATTAAAAAATTAATTTGTTCGTATTTATTTGGAACATTGAAGTTAGTGGACTAATTTGGTAATTTTACCCTTTTTTTTATTATTAAGTTTTTTCTTCGGATTTTTTTTTCGCCTGTACAGTCTCAAATGCAGCAGTTCTAATGATCAAAGGTGATCCCAATACGAATAAAGCTTCTCTCCTTCCTCTCTCAGTCAGAGTCTGATCTCTAGCTATTGCGATCTGCGGCCTCGGTGAGTTCATCACCTATTGTCGTTTATTTATGTACTTCTAATTTTTGTTGTGTTTAAAGGTTCATTTCCATCGTTAGATCTTTATTCTTTTTCTTCTACAATCCCAATGTTCCATTAGATTTTGATTTGTGTCTTTAATTTCATTGTCTATAGATTGAATTAGAGAGTGGCAAATTATTCAGTTTGCTATCTCCAAACGTTCTGCTTTAGGTTATTTTGTGTAGGCTAAACATTGTGCTTCAGTTTTCTAATCAACAGCTCTGGCTTCAGTTTTGTAATCAACAGCTGGAATTAAATCCATATTTATATTTAATTTACTTTAGGAAGGAAATAGAACTATTAGTTTTTCATAGAGCTTGGATTGCCTTTGGTTGGAACAAGTTATCAATTTAAGAATCTGGTTGTGTAAATGTGAAGGAATTTTGTTGAAATGGTGATTTTGGTTAGCTTTCAATGTGGGGCTTGC
>CAOJBK010555958.1:0-14954 GCA_948294925.1 Codiaeum variegatum | reverse complement strand
AATTTGCAAGTTTGGAAGATGTTGGTGTGCTTGAGTTTGTCAATCTTTCTTTGGATGAACCGGATCTAGAGCATATTTTCTTCAATGAAGATTTGGAAAGCATAGAGAAGGAGAAGGAGAATGATAAAACTTAATTTATTTGATGGATATTGCATTTTATATTTGATTATCAAATTTTATAATTTGTTATGTGACATATAGACAATTAATATATTTTGCATTTTAAAACGTGTTTGGTTATATAGACCATTATGAATATTGCATTTTATATTTGGTTGTTATGAACGTTTTGAATTTTTAATAAGGTTTTATATTAAAAGTAATACACACACACACATACACATATATATATATGAAAATATTTAAAAATATATACATATATAATACTTATAAATATACCCCTATATTTTTTTATATTTACACATTTCCCCATGTTTTGTGTCTTATATTTTTTAGAAATGGCATTGCTCACGTTTTCGTGCTACCTAGGTGTCATGTTTATATTTTAATTCATCTAGACTATAGTTTAATTCTTCAATGATCAAACAATTTTCAATATCACCATTAAATGATTTATCAGGTAAAGGTACATTATGATCTTCTTAGGACGTAGAGTTTTTGTTAAATATTTTCTCAAGTTCAAATAAAACTTTGTTCTTTAGATAATCTTCAGAAATAGAAGGAAGTGAAATTCATAGATCATGATGTAATTGATACATGATGTCATCAGCAAAATGTTTCAAAAATGAATTGAATAATTTGTTACAATCTTCACAAAACAAAATGATAGTTGTGAATAAGTTATGTAGTTGATGTGGTGTGCCCTGTAGTACTACTTCTTCCATTGCATTGATCCATTGAATATCATTTCCTATTAACCCATAAGTGCTACATGCAGATTGAAAGGTTGGGTGAAGTATTCCATTCACAGTCATAATGTCTTCAAAACTGGTAGGACCTTTAATAAAATTCAAAAGCATTCTTAAGTAATAAAGTTCACCAGAATATGAATGTACGTAAGCAATCCTTCCAATTGAAATTCATTTTCCCTTCTAGTCCGTATCTTGTCTTTATGTTGCCAAACCTAGTTAGTTGAGAATTCAATGTATGTTAAATTTCTTCCATCCCCATTCATTGAGTTTGTGTACATCCATTCAGTTAACATAGTACGTTGGGAGGCAGGGTCATTGGCGACATAATTAAAATTATCAGATGGTTTGAATATGATTGTATTAAATTTTTTTCTAAATGCATTACTAATTTTTCAATGTTAAATTCTATATATTGTATTGGAAATTCAAATAGCCGACACACCGATTCACAGGCAAAAAGAAACCGATAATCTAAATATATTTTTATTTCATCAAATATATGATTGCCATTTTTGGTTTCGTCATTCAAATTCTCGTTGTTGTGTATAATAGCACGTATCATATCAACTCCTTTGCTCATATATTTAAATAAATATTTTATCATTGTAGATCTACAATAATATTCCACATATATATGAGCTTCATATTTACATAATAAGTCAACATTATATGGTATGATGAAGCGATTATCATTTTTTTACAACATTATACGGGTTCGCTTTAGGGTTTTACATTTATGTTCAACAATCATATCTTGTTCTTTATCAAATAAGCCAAAGTCACCAAAAATTAGTCCAGCAATTTCAGAAGAGCAAGGTTGGTCATATTGTGAATTATCTTATGTACTTCTTCCTAATAATTTTAGTTTGAGTGGAAGGAAATCAATTTCTTTAAATCTATCTCGCTCCATTATAAAGCTTTTACCTATTTGATTGTATTTGTTAAACATGTCTGTTAGTTCAACTATAATTAATTCATTGATAGTTTTTTGAGATTCTGCATCTAAGAAGGACAATATTCTATTTCCAATTTCGTTCTCAGTGTCATATTTATATAGTTGAGCAAATTTTGGTTTTTGTTCATTTTGTGGTAATAATGAACCAAAAAGATGATGATTTTGACCATATATTTTAAAAAATCCTAGCATTTTGTTTATTTTAGAATTTTTTTTTGCCACCAATTGATGCAAAAGCAAACATGTTATTATATAGTTTTATATTTTCTCTGAATGATGAAGATAATGAGCTTTTATAAAAAAAGAGTAAAGTATCTAGAAATTCAAGAGTTTCGGGTAGAAGATGTATTTCTATTATCCCTTTACCACAACATAGCGTATGATGTTTTCCCTTGTGTCGGGAATTACATCTTTTTTGCTCGTCTGACCAGTAAAGTGCATTATAGAACTGGCATTCGGTATTCAAGCTACCTAAATCTGATCTTTGAAGATAACTATCCAGATCAAGAGGAAAAAATGCTAGGAGGAATTCCATGCATATCTAGACAGTTCATTTTATGTGAAAAATATACATTAAATAGAGATTGATCATGTACTTAAGTCTTTTGTAAAAGGTAAAGATGTAGTAAATGAAGTAGAAGTATGCCTTCTCTTAGAGCAGTTGTTGAAATCTCATGTAACATTTCCAAAATTTGGGAAATACATAGATAAAAGTTAGTTTTTTTTCTTGAAAAATGTAAAAGACATACTATTTTATGGAAAATGAAGTTGCCAAATGTGACATCAAAATCGAATAAGGTTAACCCATCACTTGGTCAACACATCACTTAGGGTAGGAAGTAGTAGAATGTTATTAATGTTGTGAAAAAATAATGAATTATTTGCAAACATATAAATTAACTTTCAGGTTTTGTTTTTAGCTTGGTTTAAAACTTATTTCATACCAAATTCAAAGGCACTTTTACTCCTGCCATATGAAAAAACGTATTTTGGTTAGATTTTTTGTAATTGCAGTAAAGACAGTGTAACTCTTTTATATATAGCAAACGTAAATTTTAGGGAATTTAATTGCTGGATTTTTTTTTCCAAGCAAAAATATACAGGACACATGGTTTAGTGCAATATATGTAACCTTTAATCCCAAATTTGGTAAAACATATATACAATTTTAATATTCAAGACTAATGGAATATGTGACTAAAGTGATTAAGATGTCAGCAGCTGTTGATTTGTATGGACAAAATATTTATATTTTTCCAGTTCTCTCACACCTGTAATCACAATTAAGCAAATCTTGGTAACTTTTCACATCTATTTTCCATTGCAAATTATTTTGTTCAATTATACTTTTGTTTCACTCCCACCATCGCTTCAAAAGTTTCTAAGAAACATTAAAATCACCATAGCTTTTCTTTAAAAAATGTGGCAAAAAAAATTGAGGTTATTTTTTGCATGTAAGCCAATGTAAATAATAATTCTCATTCCCAATCACCTCTAATAATGAGTTCAGGTCCCAATACTATACTTACATAAAATTAATTAAATCCCTTACACTATAATCTTTTAGACCTTTCCAAATTTAAAAACTTTAAAGCAATCACCTGCACTCGAGCCTTCCACAATTTTATATTGATTTGTTTAGGGTAATTTTATACTGATTAGACCTTGAATTTACTAACTATATGATATTAAATTTGATGTAACAATTTAAAATTATAACAAAATGACAAAAATATCAAACACAAACCATTCTTGTTTGATCTTTTAATAGTTTGCTAAGTGGTTGTTAATTGTTAGTATTAACGTTAGATTGCTAGTAAAAAATGATTTCAATGGTGCAGCTAAGAACCAAAAGCTATTAGCTCCCAACAAATAGAAAATGCACCTAAAAACAATAAAAAAACCAAGGAAAATAATACATTTTTAGACCAGATTCATGAATCAGTTAACCAAAGCAAAAAGCATATTCCAACATGCAAATTTACCTTATCAAAGCTTCCTTTGTCATTCTCTTGCAGCAATTGTTTGACCTCGACTTTAGCAGGTCAAGAATGGTATTAGTCAGACTTCAACAGTAGGTTTCAAGTTGTTTAGGTCCTGGCCTTTCTTTTAAAACGGTGTCTTTCCCCTATAGTCTTTATTTCATGCTCTTTTTCCTTCAAGTGGAGAAGTGGAAACAAATTGGAGCTCAACAAATGGCGCGATTGCATGAGGAATGAAGGAAAGAAATGTAGAATAACAATAGAGAACGAAGACGAAGAACCAAAACAGAAAAAATGTGAACTGATGCCCGGGTTGGCTTTTTATTCTGTAGGTTGGGAATAGGTTCATTTGTGGGGTTCCATGGGTTTGAGACGGAGGCCCTAATACGGCTGCTTATGGCAGATGGTGGCGTTTGAAGCTTTAATGGCAGCAGTTGCTAGAGGTTACAAGTAGCCAGTGAAATTTCCACCATGGTTTTGAGGTTTCTAAAGTGGACGACCATAAAGTGACAATGGCAACGATGAATGGACAGAACTGATGGTGGATTTTAATATTCCATATAGTTATTAAAAGGACCAAAAAGACCTTGTCTAAGTGATGCGTTTTAGCTAATACGACGTCGTTTTATATGTCTCAGCCAAGGAAGGTGCAGGACCCAAGTGTTATGTGGTTCATAAAGCCAAATACCAATTAGAAAAAGCCAGGATCAAAACCTCAGCATAGTCAAATAAAAGCATCCTTCAATTTTATAAGATTTGTAAAATTACCCTTGCTATTCAATTTTGTTTCCTCCTTTATTGTATAGGTGTTTTTTACTATTATTTTATTTTGAAATAAAATAATTGTACTTTGTTTGGAAAAAAATGTCTTTTTTTTGCCAAAAATTAATTTTTATTTGTATTTTTCATAAATTAAATTATTTTTTCACAAATTTTCTTATGTGTAAAAAAGCATTAAATACACAAAAAATATTTTAATAAAAAATATTAAAATGATAAAAATATTATTATACATTTAGACACTTAAATTTTTTTAAAAAATAGCCTAATTTATAAAAAATATGAGAAAAATTTTATTTTTCTAAAAAATAATAATTATATTTTGTGATTATTAAATTAATTTTTATTTCTCTACAATTATTATTTTACATAAAATTAATTATATTTTTATATAACTAAATTTTTTATACATTTGAAAAAAAATAAAAAAAATTACTTGAATTACGAAAAAAACGAAGATTTAATATTTTCGCAAAAATGACACTTGTTTTTTTTCATAATAAAATAGAGTTACATTGTTTAACAAAATAAACTAAGAAAACTCCTATTATATATATAGATTTTTTTTAATAGGAATCTTCACATCCATTTATTCGCACACTCTTTCCCTTACAAAACCAAATGCTTATTCTTATCTAGCAAAAAAAAACATGCTTATTCTTAAATTTATTTTTATTTTACATGACAAATATTTATAATTTTATTGTACATGACAAATATTTATGAGATAGGGACATTGAGACTTTGATTTATTAATGATACATTATCATTGTTGGCTAAGTTTTTATACATATATTTTAACTTGATAAGGAAAAATCCAACATGATTTTATTGGCCAAACTATACATACACATTATGTTGTTTTAGTTACATCAATTAAAATTTATATCAATAAATATTCTAACTTTATATATAATCAATACTAACAACATGTATAATCTCCTTGAAGAAAGAAAAAATATATATATATGTTGAAGAAATTGAAATCAATCATCAAAATATTAATAAGATAGAAATATCCACATACAATAACAGCAGTTTAAACATGAAATGGTGATAGCATATAGAAATTTATGGATTCATATGAATTTATAAATGAATAAATGTTGAGATCCTTTTATTTAAAATTAAGAAAAGCATTAAAGACTTTTTTATAAAAAAAATATTTTAACCATAAAATTGAATTGTATTAAGAAGTAGATATCCCTATATAATCCATGAACAGGAGGTTACATAATTTTGAAAGAGGATTTATGACCCAACAAGGTGAGAGCTTATTACAAAGTTCCATTTTAATAGCCAGTGTGAGAGCTTGAACTTCACCAATCAAGGGTCAACATCTATAAATTGAAAAGATTTAGTATCAATGAGAACTATATGATCATCTTAGTATATAATTGTTATCCCTGTTTTACAATTTTGAATATGCACAGCCGCGTCACCATTGATCTTTTTACCAACCTGCAGAGGGGTTGTCCAACATAATTGAGCAGCTAAAGACTCTTTTAATATGATATTGTTTTGCCTTTCATTCTTATACATGACTTTACAAATTCTATAGCACGGATCCTACTATTCTCTGCAACCATCATAGGATTCTGATTCTTGTTAGAGAAAAACATAATTATTCCTCTCATTCCACACATACCATCATAAAAAGGATGCATATGAAAGAAATAATGTATCATGATTATCATTTAATCTATCAACTAAAAGACTTCAAACTTGTTTGATATTTAAGTTCTTTAAATTTACCAGGAAGAAATCCTAGATTGCTAGTAAGCCATGTTGCTCTTGAATGGTGGCAACTAAAGATCAAGTGTTCAATTGTTTCTATTTTAGATTGGCATATGGGGCAAAGTGGGGACTCTACTATTTTCCTCTTCTCTAGATATTCATATGTGGCAATGCTACTGTTTGGAGCTCTTCATAGAAAGGCTTTTATCTTGAAATTAGATGGGAGGTTCAGAAAATGGCTCCAAAATTTTTCCTTGGTGGCCTTTTCTCCTAGGAGCCTATTTAGTATGACTTCTCCTTTTTCCTAAAAATTCCATATTACTCAGTCTTTTTTAATGGATGGCCAAATATGAATTTGCATTATCCTCTGTACCTCCTCCAAGTAAATAATTGATTGACCACATCTATATTCCAATCTCTAGAATATTTCCTAATCAAACTCTTTGCTAAGCAAAATTGAGATGACTCATTATGGGGCTTGAAATAATCCTGAAGCTTGAAATATGTGGGATCCAAGCATCCTCCCACGTATGAATTGAGTGTCCATTTATAAGATGCCATCCCACTCTCGATTTTATTGCTTTTGTGCCTTTTAAAATTCTCCACCAACCCCAAAAAGGGTTATAGCCTAGGCTAACCTACAATAAAATATGTTTGAGGAAAATATTTTACTTTGAGAACCTTATGGCAGAGTGATTGAGGGTTTGTAAGGATCCTCCTTACTTGTTTCCTAAGGAGAGAAATATTAAATTTGTTAAGATCTTTGAAGCCTATGCCACCATTCACCTTTGCCTTTGTCATTTGGCTCCATCTTTCCTAAGCCAATGCTTTGTTCTCCATTTGGTTATTCCACCAAAACCTTACAATTGTAGAATTAAGCTTATTACAAAAAGTTTTAGGAAAAAAGAAGCACCCTATGGCATAAGTAGGTATGACTTCCTACTAAAGATAGAAGCTTTCCTTTCCAGCCCCTTGATTTCTTTCTCATTCTTTCCTTAATGAAAGCTAGAGTTCTTTTCTTTAATCTTCCCCCAAAATATGGGCATTCCAAGGTAGTAGTCATCCTTCCTCATGCTTTCCATGTTTAGGGTATAGTACACATCATTTTTTAGTGACTCAGGGGTACCTTCACTTAAATGAACCCAAGAATTTTGGACATTCACTTTTTGACCTAAAGAAAGCTCATAAAAGTGATATCCATAAAAATGTTAGCTTCTATGATTGACACTTGGCCACACAGTAAGGTATCATCTGTAAAGAGAATATGGCTAAGGGTAAGGCTTCTGTGATTGAACTTAAAGCCATTTAAGAGCCTTTTCTCCATCTTATCATTTAAGATTATTGTGAAAATATTAGAGACCAATAGGAAAAAATTAGGAGATAATGGATATCCTTTTCTCCGTCCTCTAGTAAGGAAGATGAGTTATATGGGTTTGAACTCTTAATTTTGCACCATTAAATCAGGCTCATCAATATAAACCCATAGGCTCAGATAGACTCAAAATGGGCCTAAAATTGCAAAAACACTGAAATTGGGTCGAATCAAACCAAACTAATTTGTACGCACGCAACGCCCACTGTGCATATGTAATGAGCTTTGTGCATGCATAATGGACTCTGTGCATGGACAAACATCTTTGTGCAATGCAGACCAGTTTGCTCATACATAGAAAATATGACCTTGGCCCTTTTTCTCTATAAATCCGTCTTTTTTGGCATAGATTTCAACAACTATATTGACACCAGAGACCACTTTTGAAATTTCTAAACACTTTTCAATGCGTTGAACCTCTAATACTATGGAGACTCAATCTGGCCTAATCAAACCTTCTGATCCTTCAATTCCAGTATGTCAAAGAGCTAAGGTAAGACTTTAGATCATTATTTTTATTATTTTATTTTTCCTTTGATTATGAACCTGACTATGACCTCACTACTCAAAATCATTTTTCCTAAATCAAATATAAACCGATGAAAAGCCTATTATGTTAATTGTTTTATAACCTAAAATTGATTAGCTTCTGAATAAAACCCCTACTTTTATCAAAATAACTCCCCACCATTCGCAAGAAAGGAAAAAATGTGGGATTTTATTCTCATTCAAAGGCATAAGCCAGCAAGCCTTGTTATATAGGCTTTAACTCTAAAAAATTTATTTTTTTAAATCTTTTTTTCCTTTCTTTTTGTATTAGTGTTATATTCATACTTTACTTTATTATTTTGTTGCAATTTCATTTAAGTTTAGTACTTTTATATTGTTTTCTTTATTTTTATTATATTTTGAAATTTTATTATATACTTTAGTCTAAAAGGGAATGTGTGCTCTTCCTATACCTTATGGCTAGAGGAGGGATCCCTTCATTGTGATCTTTTTAATGTGTAATTTTCCTATTTCTTTTATTTTTCTATTCATTTTAAGGGAAAGTATAGAAAATGGTCTTGTGGTTTAAGCATTTGCAATTTAGGATGTGCGAAATTTTTTTTAACAATTTAGGATTTGTGGTTCAATTTGGAAGTAAAATAGGGTTTCCATCCATTTTCATCTGATGTGTCACTGACGTGTTATACATGTGTCAGGTGAAAATTGACACCACATCAGTGGCACATAGGAAGAAAATGGGAGAAAACCCTATTTTGCTAACAAACTGAACCATATACCCTAAATTGTTACAAAAAATCCATATATCCTAAGTTACAAATACGTTAAACCACAAAACCCTTTTTATACTTTGTCGTTCATTTTATTATAGTTATTTTGGAAATGTGTGTCATCCATAGTACCACTTTGGATAGAGGAGAGACTCCTATTATTTATTTTCTTTATTTTATCGCTTTCATTATTTTTTCTCACTTCTTATAACTATCATTCACGCTTATACCTATCATGCATCATATTTTTCTATTATATATGCTAATGCACCATTTTTATTTTGATAGGCATACATAAAATCAATTTTGAACTAAATATATAGCCAAAAGTAGAAAAAGTCACTTTTTTTTCTTAAATAGATTTAAAGCTAAATTTATGATCTCTGAGTCTGGCTTTTGTTTGCTGATCAAAACGGCTAAAATGAACATTTTTATGAAGTTAAATAATTTGGTTTCTTAATCACCTTGTAAAACCCTCATTTTTCTAAAGATTAAGTGGCGACTCACAAACACACTAGTACCTTATACTAGAACAGATCTAATAAGTCTTCCTGTGTGAGAACTTCACAAGCAACCGGTTGCGAATGTGCAATCCCCCCAAGGAGGGTGATTTTCTTGAGCAAAACATTCTCAAAGTGCACGAGCCGCATTTAGGTGGGGCCTCACAATGGGACATCCATTGATCATAACTTTATATGACACTGGCATAAACATACATAATCCAATTTATAAATTTTTTCTCAAATCCCATCATTCCTAAAAGAGCCTCTAGAAAACTCTAAAATACCCTATCATATGCTTTGTACATGTCAAACTTAATGGCCATTTTGGGTTTCGAACATTTTCTCATTTTGAGATTATGAAACAACTAATGAGAAATAATAATGTTATATTGAATGGCTTTACTTAATACAAATGTAGCTTAAGTGGGGAGAATAATATCATACATCAATAGTTTAAGCCTATTCACCAATACTCTTACAATGATTTTATAAATGAAGTTACAATAGCTTACATGGTAGAATTGACTAACTTTTATTGGGTTATGTATCTTTAGAATGAGACTAGCGTTGGTACATTGTGTTCTTTTTGCATGTGCCCAGTATCAAAGAAACTCTAGATTATTTTAGCCACTTAACATCAAATTTTAGCTCAAAACTTCTAGAAAAAGTGCTCTAGGAAGTCATTCGGACTAGACGCCCTGTAGGCTCCAAGACTGAAAGTTACTAATCAGATCTCTTCCTCTGTGATTCTTCTTGTAAGAGAATAATTCATTCCATTATCAATACTAAGTTGTACCACCTATAAAGCCTCTAACCATTCTTCCATATCATCCTTAGTAAATAACCCTTTGTATAACTGGGGAATTTTACCTGCTATTCTCTCTTTTGACAGTAGCCACTGACTCTAATCATTTTATAGCCTCAAAATTTGATTCCTTTGTCTTCTCTGAATTATGGTTGTATGAAAAAATCAAGAATTTTTATCACCATAATGCATCCAGTTCACTATTAATTTTTGGAACTGATACATTTCCTTTTATTTCCACAAATCATTTATCTTTTTAATCAACTCCTTTTCTGTTGAACTTCCTCCCACCCCTTCTCTTTAACTCTGAATAATATTTTTTCCTCGTGTTTCCTAATATGTTTTGACTCCAATTATCCACTATAATATAAAAATAGAGCCAATATTCAAGTTGTTTAGAATTGACTTAAACCAATCACCTCTTCTTTTGATGCCTCGTGAACTAACTTCTAGCAATCTTTATATTATGCCTAACATATCTCAAACCTGAATATTCTTCTCACCTTTTTACTTCTTCCATATTCAAAATGAGAGGATAATGTTCCAAACTTATGAAGTCCTTATGCCAAATTCAAGCCCAAGGGTAGAGAAGCCTCCACTCAGTATTTCAAAGGGCTTTGTCAAGTCTTTCCATGATGTATATCCCCTTTCTTGTCTATTACTCCATGTAAAAGGATCATCAATGAACCCCAAATCCATAGATTCTTCCTTGTCCATAAAGTGCTTAAATGCTTCAACTTGACTATCCTCTAGCTTATTTCCCTTTTCCTTCTCATGATAGTGCAACATCAAATTGAAATCCCTTATGCTTAGCGAAGGACTATTTTTGTTTGGTCTTCTTTATAAGATGCTATTCCATACATCACCCCTCCTGCTCTTCTCAGGCACTCCATAAACATAGGATAAATACCACTTCCTATTATGAGGTGAATCCAAAATCTCACCTTGAATATAGTTTTTACCTAAGTATTGTATTTCCACTTCTAAATTAGCATTCCACTAAAAAGTCAATCCACTTTCCTTACCAACTGGTTCCATATACTTCCTTTTATCAAATCTGAACCTTTTTCTAAGATGCTCTATGCAGTTTTCTTTTATTTTGTCTCCATCAAGAAGACCATATTGAACATATATTTATGAATTAGCTCTCTAAGAGCTCTAACTCTCAATAATGACCAATAACCTTGACAGTTCCACGATATGAGTTTTATGGCAATGTTGGAGGCCTTTAACATGCCACTTGGCCTTTTCAGAGTCATCATTATCATTATCCACCTGATCACCTACTCATTGATTATAGTTGCTAGCATCTTCATCCTCCAAAACTTGGATTCTCACATTAGAAGTTTGCCCTTTGTTTCTAGCCATTTTCTTCCATATCTAAGCTCCCTTTCCATTTTTACTAGGATGGGTTATTTCATGATTGAAATTCTGTTCCAAATTACCTAAAGTAATAGGTATAATTTCTATGTATTGAAGCTTATTAGGGTGGACGTGAAACATGTCTCCAGGGTTAGAGAGGTACAAGTATTAAGAATATAGTCTTAACATTACAAGGAAATAGTAAATTAGAGACGACTTAATGATGCATAGAGATGTATTAATGACCATTTTATGATATTGTTAATTAAAAAGAGATGAAATTATATAATTAGAATTGATAACTATTCACCTTCACATTAGCGATGACACTAATCGTAGTCATAATTTTGTAGCAAAAATTAGCGCCATATATCTATTGGTCTTGCCTTCATAATTTAGCAACTTCGTTGCGATGAGTTTTTTGACGTCTCTATATTAGTGACACACATTTGTAATTGCTAAGCATGTTTAGGAAATACAAAATTTTAATGAAAATTTTGTCGGTATTTTAAAAACTTCACATTGCTATTTGGTTGCTAATTTATGGATATGAAAAGTTGCATTTAATTTAGCGATGCTTTTTTTCATAGCAATGACATCGCTATTTGCTTATATAAATATGAATCTTCTTCCTCAAATGGACATAAATATGCAATTATGAATCTAACTCTCTCTCTCTCTCTCTCTCTTACAGAACCCCTTCCCTCTCTGTCAATTCTTATTTCTCATCTCTTTGTTGAATTAGAAGAAGAAGGTATGACATTTGTTTTTGTCTGCCAATTTGTTAATAACAACACAATAGTGATTTAATTAGTACTCATGACATATCTGGAGAAATTTACAATATAAAGAAAAAGAGTTTATAGTTAATAAAAACCTAGTAGTGATTTAATTAGTACTCATGACATATCTTACCATATTAAGGATAGTTTGATAAACAAAGGTATCAAAGTAAGAGTAGGTGCTGCCAGTGTAAAAAATGAGTTCTAAAACCACAATGCTAGTTTGTGTTCCATCAAATATATTTCTACTAGCCTTGATGAGTAGTGGCCACTATGAAAATATATAATTAATAAGTAAATTATATATTAATTTTAATAAGAAATTTATAATCTGAAGAAAAAGAATTTACAATTAATGGTAAGATTGTAAATGTTGATTGCACAATGGAGATGTATCGATTGGATCTTAAACTTGCAGAATCTTATCCTCTCTATATTTGTTTTTCTATCGCTAAGACCTTTTCTCAGTTTCTTCCCACTCCATTTCACCATGAATCTGTGCTAAGTAAAAGCATGACTTTCTTTGGGGCATCATATACAAACCAAAATATAATTTCATCTCCTATTCGTTTAGGATGCAAATTTCACTGATACAATATTAGGCTTGACCCTTGGATAGGGATTTTGATTGAATGTTGTGGTCGTTTATTTATTTATTTTTATGATTTGTCATTGATGAGGTTGGTCACTATGTCACAATAATATAGACTTGTTATTGAAAGTCATTTTGTGATAAAATTTAATTTCAGATGTGAATTTGTATTAGAAATGCTAATTTGATGAGGTTTTTTTTTAGTGTAATGCATTTGATATTGCATATTCATACTACAACATATTTTTGTCTAAGTTACAATTTGTTTCCAAGATGGATTTACATGTTTTATAGTTTGATATTTACATTGATAATAAGATAGTATTGCTGTTATTATGAAAAACTAGAAGTATTTTTTTTTTAAATTGCTACAAGGGGAAATGTCCTAGGTATAAAGGAGACTCCGCCTAAATTTCAATAGATTTCCCCTTTTTTATTATTTAATTTTATTATATTGTTTAATAAAATTTATTTTATTATATGCAACATATTACTATATACATGACATATACATTTTTTTTACAGGATGATTAGAGAGCAAGGATCTATTGAGGGTGCACGAGGGAGGATGCGAGAAAGGGAAGGGCTTTCCACAACCATCACCACCACCACCACTCCCATTTACCATTAGGAGGGGCAAGGGAGATGCTTCTGCTATGCCGTCGTCACAACCCACTACTTTTGTTGTGTTGTTGTCATAACCTTTTACTTCTACTTTGCTATTGTCACAACCTTGTACCCTTGTTGTGTCATCATCACAATCATCTACATCTACTGTGTTATCGTTACAGTGTTCTACCTCTGTTACTTTGTCGATCCAACCATCTACATCTAGTATGCCACATACTTTTAGTAGAGCCATCTCTTTCGTTATGCCAGCATTAGATGGTATTGATGATGATGATGTGGTGGATGATGATAGCTCTCTTTGGTGGCTTGGTGTCGAGGAGCTTGAGATCGATCCAAGGATAAGCATGTAAGTAGAATATTATATAATTTTTATAAAATTAATTATTTAATAATTCATTTTATCTAGAATTAATTATGCTTTAATTTTCTTTTTGCAGCTTTGTAAATAGTAACTAGAAGGAAAATGTTATTAGAGTGAACTTTAAGAGAAGGATAGACATGGCTAGATATTGTTTGGTGACCATCTCTCCTGATGTGAAGAACCACTATTGAATCAGCTGGCAGACGTGCTCCTAGCAGAATAAAAGGAATTGATTGTCATAAAAAGTCAGTCTAGGGAGTGGCCCTTCAAAGCATATGAGTGGATCTAAATCCATTAGAGACCATAAGCGGATAATGGTAATTTTTTTTAATTTTAAAATTTATTTTGGTAAAAATTTCATTCAATAAGTATGATAATCATTTTTATATCAAGAGAAAATAGTGGTAGACCCGTAGGGGATGTGGATGTCTACTGTTGTATCCACGAGAAGTAAAGTGAAAAAGAAGAGTGGGTATATCAGAGCTCCAGTACCTATGGGTTAAGTTTTATTTAAAAATTTATATTATTGAAATTATGGTCTTTTAAAAAATAATTAGTTCATAATCTTATTAACATTTGTGTACAGGAGGCTATGAAGGAGTATATTGTTAGTGTAAGCCCTAGCCCCGGCTCTTTGTAAAAAGGATTATAATTTATTTATGAGAATTAATTCATCTTTTTACATTTTCTGTGCAATTAAATTGATGAATTTCCACGAATAGTTATTCTGTTTTAGTTATCAGATGCGTGATTTGGATAGTAAAACCTAAAGCGTCGAAAGAAATACTATTCTAAATATCTCTAGTCGATTATTATCATGGGAGTGATGATAAACGAAGACTAGTATGTACTCTTTGAGATGACCTTGTTTTACGGGTCATAGGATATGGGATATCAATTAGAGATACATAATACGTGTTTGAGAACAGCGTATTGGATCGATC
>CAOJBK010555743.1:0-15257 GCA_948294925.1 Codiaeum variegatum | reverse complement strand
ATTCTTCACAATATTGAGTTTTTAAATACAGTGAAGTCGATGAGGGAGAAGATGATTTTGCTACAGAAATCAAATAATCAGGTCAGCCGTAATCATCTATTTCAATTGTAAGGTAAGCTGGATAATTTATTGTTGCAACATAAGAAGTATTGGAAACAACGGTATCATTGTTTGTGCCTTCAAGAAGGTGGTAAAAATTCAAGTATCTTCCATCAAGTGGCATCCAATAGGCATAAGAATAATGGATTGAGGGGCCTTTATGAAATGATTTTTGGGTAGAAGATGAAGCGGGCTTGGGAGTCATTATTGTAGATTACTTTAAGGGGTTGTTTCATCCATCAGAAGTGGTAGTAGATCAATTTGTTATGGCTGGGTTGTCTTCTCAAATTTCCATCAATGATAATGAAGCCCTCTTCCATTCACTTTCTGTTAAGGAGTTTGCAAAAGCCTTCAAGGAAATGGATTCCAACAAGGCTCCAGGACTGGATGACCTTTCATGTTTGTTTTATTCCACCTTTTAAGATGTTGTTAGCTTTGATGTTATTAAAGTTTGTGTGAATATTTTGAATGGAACCCCTTTTCCCAGACAAGTTCAATCATACAAACATTGTTCTTATCCCAAAAGTTAAGAATTTTTTTTATATGAGTGAGTTTAGGCCCATCAATTTATGCAATGTAGTGTACAATATTGTTTCTAAGGCTATTGTCAATAGAATGAAACATCTATTTCCTGATATTGCTTTGGAAGAACATAGTGCTTTTGTCCCAAAGAGACTCATTACGGATAATGTTTTATTAAGCATTGAGGTGATCCATGCTTTGCACAATAATAGTTATGGTAGTGGTGGGATGGTTGTAGTAAAATTAGATATGGAAAAAGCCTATTATAGATTAAAATGGGACTTTATTAGACAATCTCTTCAAAGGGTGGGATTTTGTGATCAATGGGTTGACTTGATTATGAGATGTGTTACCTTAGTGTATTACTATATTATGGTGAATGGCAGACGTGTAAATGATGTATTACCTTTTAGAGGAGTCAGAAAAGGTGATCCACTTTCATTTACCTCTTTATTATTTGTGTTGATGCCTTATTTGGTATGATTATAGAAATTAAGAATGCAGGGAGAATTACAGGCTTGAAGCTAGCCCCAATAGCGCCTCCTCTTTCTCATTTATTTTTTTCAAATGACTTGTTAGTATTTTTCAAAGCTAATCCTAAGAAGGCTCATGGGCTTCGTAGAATTATTCGAGCTTATGAGAATGCTTCGAGCCAGCTGGTTAATCCACAGAAATCTAGCTCTATTTTCACCAAAGCATTTCCAAACAGCAGAAGGGAGCAATTTTTGAATGCCTTTAAGATTGGTGGTATGGTTTTCAATGGAGATTTTTTGGGTTTGCCATCCTTTCTTGCAAGGAAAAAGAGGAAAGATTTTTCTTTTTTGAGGGACAAGTTTCAAAAGAAGATGGGATCGTGGAAAAATCATCTACTTTCGCAAGTGGGTAGAGGTGTGATGATCAAGGCCGTTATGCAAGCTATATCAACCCATTATATGAGTGTGTATTAGCTTCCCCTATCTACTTCTAATGAATTATAAAAAAATTATGAATTCACTTTGGTGGGGCACGACTCAAGGGAGTTGAAGTGGTATTCACTAGTCATTGTGAGAGAGATTGTGTTGCTCAAAGGAGAATGGAGGTTTGGGATTTTACAATTTCAAGCTGTTCAACTTGGTTATGCTTGTAAAATAGGTGTGGCGTATGTTCTTTAATAATACAATGCTAATTGCTAGGGTCTTTGAAGCCAAATATTTCAATGGTACTATCATTGTTAGAGAAGTCTTAAAGCGGTAATTCCTCTACTCTCGAGTGGTTTGATATGGTGTATAGGAAGGGGTAGTAGGATATCTATTTGGGATGACCTGTGGCTGCTGGTACCTTCTACATTTAAAATTATCATGCTTAAGCCATCTATTTGTCACTATAATGTGGGGCAGACCTGATTATGGGGAATGAATGGAATGTGAAGTTGTTATCAGTTTTATTTATTGATAGAAATGTGGAGATTATTAGCTCTATCCCTTTATGCTTAGAAGAGCAGGATGATTCTTTAGCATCGTACTACACTAAAGATGGGTTGTTTTGATCTGGTAAGGTTATTGGCTTACATTAGATCAACTAGAGTCTCAAGTTTTGTCCTATTCAAGTTCTGACCCGTCAATATGGAAGGAAATATGGAGAGTTTTAGCTCCTAAAAGATAGTGGTTGTTACTTTGGAAATTACTGAATAATTTTATTCCTACTAAATTCAATTTGGTTCACAAGAATGTGCTCGTTGATACTTGTTGGGTTTTTTGTGAACAAGAAACTGAAACCTCCTAGCATTTATTTTGAGATTGCACATATGTTGCTCTTTATTGGAAAGAAATCGAATTGGTAATTTGATCATTAATGTGTAGGGCTCTATTATTGATTGGATTTCTTAGGTTTTGAGAATTTGAAAGAGTTGAATAGGTCACATTTTGTTGCTATTTTGGAGAGCATGTGCTGGTGTCAGAATCAATGAGTCTAGGAGGATATCAAGCTTGATGCTATGCGGGTTGTGAAACATGCAATGGATGGTGTTGTTGATTTTTTTACAGCCCAAAAATGAGATTTTCCTGCTGCAGAATCATATTGAATTCGTCCTCAGTCGTGTGTGAAGAACTAGACCAAACCTCCTCCAGGCTATCACAAACTTAATGTAGAAGCAAGCTTGATTTTGTCAACTAGAAAGGAGGTGCTGGTGTAATTTTAAGGGACTTAACTGGGCTAATTATTGCTGCTATGTGCTCGCCTCTCCAATTATATCATGAGCCGTTATATATGGAGGCTTTAGCTGTGAGGAAGGCAGTTTCATGGGTAATAAATCACTCCATAACCCCTTTTATCATTAAAAATGATTATTTTCAGTTGGTTCAAGGGCTCAAAAGTTCAGAGGAAGGTCATTGTCAAGCTCATTTTCTCTTTAAAGATATTAACAGGCTTATTTATGGTCATATGCATATTGAGTTTATTCCTAGAAAAGCTAATGAGGTAGCTCATATCCTAGCCAAAGGAGTTACTAAAGCTTGTTTAATGTATGAATGGGTTAATGGTCTATCTTGTTATGCCTGGAATGATCATGTAATGGATTCTTCTTGATTAATGAATTGTCTGCTTACTTCTTAAAAAAAGGATTCCACCTCTTAAAATGGATATCTAATATAAAATAAAAGTTTAATTATTAAAAATGATTTTTATGTACAATAAGAACTCTTCTAAAACATACATCTCCTAATTTAACTTATCCAATTTAGGACTCTATACAAAGGCTCTAAATCTCCATTATTACAATATCTTATTTCATATACTCCAATTCTCATAATTTATTTCATAAATTGTAACATCCACTCTCTCATGCATTTTCATTTATACATTACCATATTTATATTATCATACACTTTAGATATCATATATTCAAAAGTATTTCATAAAAATTACATATGCATTTTATCGGTACAAAGAAAATGATCACGTAGGTAATCATATAATAAAATTTTAAACAATGCATATATGTACGATTTTTTGTGAATGATAGATGGTTTATTAATCATCTAAGAACTTATATGAAATGAAAATTTAAATTAGGATTTATTACTTAAAATGTGAAACATTGAGCAGTAAAAGAAAGATTTGTTCTCAGCCAATCGAAAGGCGACACCTTGACCAATAGGATTAGAACACACCAAAGAACACTAGTAAGGTGAACATGTGGCCTTAATAAACTAAATTCCACTCCATTTGAGGTGCTTAAATCATGCACCTTTGTTAGAATAGAAAGAGAACAAGAAAGGAGAAGGAAGAAGAAGAAGAAGAACAAGAGTCATGCACCTTTTAGGATTTTCATCTTCCTTATCATCATCAAAGGTAGGGCTTTCACTTTGAATTTCTTCCATAAAATAAACATATATTTATCTTCCCTTGGTGAAAACTTTCTGAAAGTTATGGTATGGTTATTGGATAAGTCTAAGTGCTTGAGAATTGATTGACTTATGAAAGTAAATTTGTGTTCATGAATTCTTGGTTATAACAAAATTTTATGGCTTGATTTTGAGGACCTTATAGTAGGAACTGGAAAAAATCCTAAAACATAAAAGTTGTTTGTTTATTCTTAACTAAAGTCCTATAAAAGGGTTTTGTAAAATTTTTCTTGAATGATGAGTTATAATTGAAAATCAGAACCAGTTCTATTTGAGAGTTATATTGGAACTCTATTTTGAGTACTTGATTTGACCATCTTAAAAGAATAATTAAAAGATGTTATCTGAACAAAATTCATTCCTTTATATGTTTTCTAAGATCCTGTAAAACATTGTTCTAATTAGACTTATATAGCTTCATAAAATCAAACGTAAACATAAACTACCCAAACTGTCTATGTGTAAGGAATAGGTCAGAAGAGAATTGACTTTGAAACTTTATAATTTGTTACACATTGCATATTTTGAGCTGATTTTTGTTTTTGATGTAACCCTCTATGACTAGTTTCTATAGAAAAAAGAATCATGTCATTTGACATGTATAGAAAAAGTCATTCACTCCTAAATATTGAAAGGTCAGGCTATCGTATAGGGAAAAATGCATAACGTTAAACTCACTTGCATCAAACATTGACCGAGTTGCATATTAAGCATACGCATTGATCTAAGGCATAACATTGATAAAATGTATGTCATATTTTAGGGCCTAAACTTATTGAAAAATTGCAAGAGAGGGTACGAGTCATACATAAATTGTTAAGCTCCTACGAGATGAGTATAAGCATTAATTGAATCTTATTATGCAATGGTGTATCTTATGTGGATCTAACTTGTGAATGTTGAATTGTGGATTTAATATCAACATATTTCATGTATATTTTGACATGAACTACTTTCTAATTATTCATGTTTCTATGGATATTTTACCAATGTGTGTTTGATGTGAATATAATTGGTTGCTAGTAAACAGTGAGAATTATTATTCATTCGCCAAGTATTTTGAACTTGAACACTTGCATTTGAGATTAAAAGGATGTTATGACCAGCTTGACAAGTAATTTCAAATCACATGGAAAATTCAAATGATTTAAGGATATCACTTAATTCACATGATATATACTAGCCAGTACTATCAAATGTCACTTATTTAATTTGGATCTCAGGAGCAATATTTGTTTTACAAGGTCACAACAAAGTTAAATGAATTAATGCACAAGTATATGCATCATGTGATTCTTATATTTTATGGTGATTTATATGGTTTGTTTGTTTAATATGCCTTTAGAATTTAATTAATGTTTATATTAACTGAGTCACAACTCACCAAATTGCAATTATTTTTCTAGATAGTGAAACGGGTGATTGTCAATTTTGAAGCTTAAATCATTGTAGATAGAGTATGGATCAAAGCTGACCGGCCAAGCCTCACTCCTTCTCTCACCTTGTATCATACATAAGCATATAGTTTGGGTAAAGCATTTTAAATATGTATATATAGTTTGTGCTTGTTTATAAGTTCTGTTAAAGATAAAAGCATCAGTGTGATGATATATTTACAGGGATTAAACTTGCTATGAATGGTCTGCCTATGTTGATTGTGTACAAAGTGAATACTTAGAATGTCATTTTGCTTATGTGAATCGTGTTTTGAGTTGCATAGCTATAGAAATAAAGTGTTACATAAATAGTTATTTACTTAAAAATTGGAGTAATCTTAGAGCTAAATGAGTTGATTAATCTAAATTTTGCCTTGCAAATTTAATAAATTATCTATTATTGTTGTACTGGCAAGTTCACCAAAATTTTCGAGAACCACACTTGGTGCAATAAGCGTGGAATGATCATTAAAATATCAATGGAGCGGTGATTCTCCATGATTAATGAAAATAAACTTATTTATTGCAAAGGCTTTAAAATAAATAGATTAAAAAAAATGTCAATGGGTCAAGTAATAGGGATTGTTCATATCTTGAATAATTATTCAGTTCATTGATTTACTAGGTTAATATTTTCTAAGATTAATTATATTGGTCTTTTGCATTTTATTTAAAGGAGTACTATCTTAAAGAGCTTAAAAAAATTTTCACATCTTTTTACAAGAATTTTTGTTTTTACAAAGATAGCAAGCTAAAATTTTACATTAATTAAGAAAATCTAAGGTATAGTGAGCAAGACTCGTCGAAAAGGTCTAGTTTCACTATCAACATATAATACTGATCCACTAAAGAGGTCTAGATTCATCGTCGACATTTAAAAGGCTCACTTAAAAGGTCAAGCTTCACCAATGACAAATAAAACCAAGCTTCAGAGGCGATTTACATTCTCCCAAACTTGGATTCTCTCCTAATCTCTTCAAATTGATTCTCCAAAAGGCATCAAAATGACACTCTCCAAAGATAAATAATTCTTACAAAGGTATGAAAATTACCCTTTAAATATGTATATGTATATAGAAATTTTTATCTCTTTTCAAGTAGCATAAAAGAAATTACTAAAATTATTGTGAGAGATTGTCAAAATACAAGGACGAATAGATCACCAAGATGTATAAAGTAGATCAATATATCGAGTTTTTAGCTCAATACTTTCTTTAAAACCAAAAGAAAATACTAAAGCAAAAATCAGAAGGTGCACAAGAACATCCTTATTACATTAACACATTCGTATCTCCACATTACCTAAATTATTATTTGAAATTAGAATATCATGAATGCAAATAGGGCACAAAAAGACATCCACTCTCGACTAGTCATAGATTCAACTCGCTTAGTAATTATTATGGGCTTACCAATTATAGAGTCAGTAACACCTACATAAAAAGTAATATTAATATTTATCAATTTATTGTCATTAAATATGTAAATAGAAATTTATTAATAACAATTTTACTGAACATTGAATAATTAAAAGTGAAAAATAATTATTCATATGAAAGATAAATCAAACAAGATCATAATATAAATATAGATAATATTGTATAATAATGTTTAATATACATATTTAATATAAAATAAAATAATGTTATTATAACCTTATTTAACATTTAAAATTAAAATTTGTAGTATTTAACAATTTTTTTTTAAGAATAAAAGCCAAAAGTTTCATTAAAAACAAGCAAGTACATTTTCAACCAAGAGTTTCTCAAATGGAGGAAACTCTGAAAACCAAATGTAATATGGAGGAAGTTGATGCGTGGTAAAGTACCATGTTGTTGGAGAGCGACTCCTTTAGTCGGGTTTGAACTACCTACGAGAAGAAACAAGAGTCAGGGGTGGTCGGACGTGTGTCCGGCTTAAACCCTCTGACGATCAAGTCAGGATCTCTGTAAGTAGAGAGAATAGCTCTCAAAGATGGAAATTGTGAGTTTTTAGCCTTTTAGTGAACTTACCTGCATGAGGCTTTGAATGTGGTATTTATAGGGTGAAAACTCCCTGTAGTGGGACACATGTCTGCTTTGAGTGTGTTGTAGAGTACCTGATGATAAGACTTATGATGTGACCATTGAGCGGTTCCAGGGCTTTACGAACACCTATCCCTGACAACCTCTGAACTTCGAAGGCTAATAAGACAAACTTGTTGAAGACCATGGGGTTCAGGAGGAACCAAGGTGTTAAGGGGTTTGGACTAACCTCCAATCTTTGGTTGAGCCCGAACTTGACTAGTACCGAGTCGTATTAGAAGTCATTTGTGACAAAGTGTGAGCTGGTTATTGTATTGTCTATTAATGTAATTATATGAAAAGAACTTAAAATTAGAAATGACATCCTTAATATCTAAAATCATTAAGCCAAAATAGGAGTGATCAACTGTTTCACTTTACATAGCCATTAAAACATGCATGTTGTTTATTTCTACCACCACACACCTTATTCCATAGTCAAATGTAAGATGAACATCAAATAAGACAATCCTTGCTTCACTCACATCAATTGAAAAAGATGATGATAAAAATTTGGATGCCATTAAAATTAAATATCTATGTGAATCCCTGCAAATCACACCTAAACCAATACCATTTTCAACGAAAGTGGTTGTATCAGTGTTTATTTTATAAACAAATACAGGTAGTAATCGCCATTGATGTCGAGATATAGGTTCAAAAATAGAGTAAACTCCTACAGGTAGTAATCACCATTGATGTCGAGATATAGGTTTAGAAATATAGTTAAAAAAAATAAGGATCATGGTCAAAACTTGTGGATGTGAAAACACTTTATTCTCATAATAAAGTTGATTACAAGATCACCAAACACCCCAAGCGACCATGAGAAATAAAGAAGTTATTTATATATCATATAAGGTAATAATTCTTACTGACTAGTCATGAAAAGATGTTTTAGTTGGGGATTCAAGGTACAAGGGATAAACTTTACACAAATAAGACACCCAAGGGCAATCCTTAAGTGCAGATCAATAGTTTCACAAGCTATAACACATCATTTACACTATATGTCAATAGAAATATTTCTAGATAGAAGGTTTGAACATATCAGGTGCAAAGATTGGCAAGCCTTACACCCGAAGTGAATAACTTTTGAAGGTATCTTTTGATTGTCCATTTGAAACTTGAAGGCATATCAACACCACTACCCATAGAAGAATGATTTTCTAGACTCATGGAGAATGCAACATGGTAGGCACTACAAACCATATAGTTTCAATGATGTTAAAAGTGCTACTCAAAGGTATTAAAAGAATCTGCCTTTGTTCAAATGGTAGAAAAATATTTTATATCAATAGATGATTCCAGGACTTAGGTTCTAGATTGAATAACTGACACACCTTTGCATTTGTAGGTAGTATTTTGTTAGGAGACCATACCTTAAATCTGTTATGATCTAGCATCCAGTTATCCTCCCCCTTCCATATTTTGATACTTTCTCCATCCCCAATCATCAAATCTTGCTACTTTAAGCACAACATCCTTTGATTGAAGAATACTATGCCATGAATAGCTTAGTATGTAATTTGATACAAAAGTGAGGAAGAGTCATTCATCTGTGCCCATAATTGTTTGCTAAGCATCGCTAAATTAAAAGAATGGAGATCCCAGAAACCAATACTATTTTTTTTAAATTTTCATAGTTAATTCCAAGCACACTAATGAATTTTATGGTCATCCTTTTGCTTACCCCACCAAAAATTGGATATCAAAGATTGCAATTTCTGAAAGATATCCATCGGAAGCAAAGAAACAACTCATAATGTAATTGTGGATTGCTTGAGCCATTGCTTTAATTATAACCTCTTTTCCACCTTATGAGAATAATTTTTCCTTCCAAACATAAGCTTCTTCGCAACTCTATTAATAATGTAAAGAATATCTCTTTCTTTTTCCTGCTAATAATAGATGGACATCCAAGATACTTGGAAAGGTGCTCCACTTTATGAAAATTACCACCCTATAAAATTTGTTGTTGCTAGTGTTCATTAACATTAGACTGAAAAAAATTTATGATTTATCCATATTGATCTTTTGCCCATATGCTTTTTTCATAAAGGCGCAAAATTTTAGTAATACGAGACATTTCTTGGACATTTGTTCTTCTAATAAGCAAGCTATCATCAACAAAAAAAAAGGTATGATATCGTAGGAGCTTTACGACAAATTTGGATACCATTGATTTTTCTTCTTCACTCTGCTAAACGTAGCATTGCCGAAAGGCCCTCTGCAATAAAAAGAAACAAACACGGTGATAGAGGATCTCTTTTTCGGAGTCCTCTACTTGGGTGAAAATTAGAACATGGAGATCCATTCAAAAAGAAAGAGATAATAGACATGCATCTCATAAAAAGTTCCACCCATACAACATGAAATCCTAGTTTTAATAATATTTTCTCCAAAATAGACTGCTTAACCTTATCATATGCCTTAGCCTATTTAGTTTCAAAGAAAAATACCATTCATTTCCTTTTATTTTATGTTTCAAAAAATGAAAAATTTCTAAAGCTATAAGGGTGTTGTCAGTAATAAGATGACTGGGGATAAAAGCAAATATAGTATTGTGAATAATATTCTCAATAAAACTTTTTAACCTATTAGCTATACATTTTGTAATAGGTTTGAATATGACATTGTATAAACTTATAAGTAAAAAATCCTTTGGTATTTTAAGATTTTTAATTTTTGGAATAAGGAAAAGTAATGTTAATATTACTAGGATTTAGTTTATTATTGAGAACATCTACCACCACTTTTATAACATCACTACTAATAATATTCCAGAATGAAAGATATAAAAGAGTGGACATACCATCAGGACCTATGGCTTTGGATGGATGCATGCTTTAAAAATGCTACAATTATGTCTTCCTTGGTATATGGTTCAAGTAGAAAAGTATTCATCTCATCAGTTACTTTAGTTTTCACAGGTTGTAGAACTTCATCAATCCTAATACAACCTTCAAATTGATATACTTTCCTAAAATAATCAATAAAGGCTTGACTAATACACTCTTCGTCTTCTTTAGTTTTATAAATTTAGTTGTATCTCTGCCTACAATTCACCTTTTGATGGAAAAAACTCATTTTCTTGTCCCCCCTTCTTGAGCCACGATACTCTTAAACATTGAGCCTACATTACTTCTTCTCAACACATCAATTCAGATAATTGAGATTCAATATGTTTCTGTTGTAAAATAATTGCCTCATTCTATGGGATTTTTTGTAACTTATTGGAGAATAGTATAATCTCGATTGACATTGCCAAAATGGGAGAATTTCTATTATTTCAATGCTTAGGATCATGTATGCAATTTATCATCAATATGCAGAGAAGATTGTATACAATTAGTAACAAACCATGTATTTTCAATAATTTCCTTGCACTCGCAACCACATGGATTCAAACTAGAAGGGTTTATTCTTTTTATGTTGTCCCTGCCTCAGAAATTGTTTAGACTAAGTAATGAAGATAGGGTAATGGTATGAACCTTGACTTATAAGATGTTGCACCAAGAATATAGGAAATATATTTTACCAATTGGGGATTGTTACAACTCTATCTAGATGCTCCTGGACATTTTGATTACCACTCTTACCATTGGTCCAAGTGAATTTATATCCCATATAACCCATATTTTCTAAATTAGTAGTAGATAAAGCATTAGAAATATCTTGTAACTTAGAAAAAGGCTTATCCCTACCACTAATATTTTCAGAATTAAATGAGATTTCATTCAAATCTCCAAATGTAAGTCAAGAAAAAGGGGATCGATTAGACAAAGTATCTAACAAATGACAAGTAAGAGACTTATGAGCATCATCAGGCCAACCATAAATTCGAGATAATCGCCAACATACCTAGCCAAAATTATTTTTAATTTCCATATTTTTAAGAGACTTAGGGGTTGGCAAGTTTGAGGATGAATCTATATTAAGATAAGAGGGTGATTTATTTTTTTGTGAGAATAAATTAGGAGCTTGAGTTGGTTTAGCATCAACTGCTATATTGGCGGGATTAGGTGAGGGGATTTTAGTGAATAGAGTATTAAATTGAAAGTTCAAGGGTTTAAAAGTCACAAAGTTCATCATTCTTTACCATTTCATGAGTAGTTTCTATCACACCAACTGAATCGCTAACCATCTTTCTCAGACAACTTTCCAGCGATATATTTTGTAATGGACATAGATTAATCTTTAAATCTTCCATACCTTAGATAATGACACTGGTAAAATTTTTATCACCCACATTTCTTCCTCTGCGCAAAGGTGAGGCTTTTAGTATTTCACCATTACCATAATTTGAAGACCTGTCTTCTTCTTCATCATCATCGAACAGTTCATCTCAATATCGGACTTGGTGCCCACGCAGTCCATAATGATAACATAAGATATGCAACCTTTTATACTTAAATGATGTCTAAAAAGAATCACCATTAATTTTGTAAGCTCAATTTGCACTTTGAAGTGTAAGAATCAACCTCCAATGAGCAGTTTCTACCACACCAACTGAATCGCTGACCATCTTTCTCAGACAACTTTCTAGCGATATGTTTTGTGATGGACATAGATTAATCTTTAAATCTTTCATACCTTAGATAATGACACTGGTAAAATTTTCATCACCCACATTTCTTCCTCTGCACAAAGGTGAGGCTTTTAGTATTTCACCCTAACCATAATTTGAAGACCTTTCTTCTTCTTCAACATCATCGAACAGTTCATCTCAATATCGGACTTGGTGCCCATGCTGTCCATAATGATAATAGAAGATATGCAGCCTTTCATACTTAAATGATATCCAAAAAGAATCACCATTAATTTTGTAAGCTCAATTTGCACTTTGAAGTGTAAGAATCAACCTCCAATGAAGTTTTCATTTTTATAACAACCCAGAAACTCTCATAATTTGGTTTTAAATATACTAGCAATAGTATATGGCATACCAGAGATAAATAGAGCATATGCTCATACCCTTAGTGATGGACGCAATAAATGGTTGCTTATCACCATTCACATCATGTAACAAAAAAGGATGTCTATCAAAGTGCCAAGGTTCACAATCTAACACAATTTTCTTATCTTTATTACTGGCAAATTAAAAGAGAAACATATTATGCCACATTCCTTTGTAATAACTTCATGTTTTATTCTCCACGATTTAATCATGGTGTCCATCAAAACCTTTAAATTAAATGGTCTAGTTATCCATAAGGTCCTTGCTAGAAAATACATGTTGTAATTATTCAAATATAAAAATAATTATTAAATGTAAAGTTATGTTTCTTCTTTTTAAAATAGTACCTTTTGATAATAGTCATATCTATTCATTTAAGAGTTGTATTATTTCATATAAGTGTTGATTATTTCATATAAGAGTTGCTTATTTTCATATAAAAAAATCGCGTTGATTCAAATAGTTGCAACTTTTGATAATTTCTTCTATAAATATATAGAGTTTAAGCCATTTCTAATCATTGAAAATTTACTACACTACTTGTCTTTTCATATTTTCCTAAAAACAAACTTCAAGAGATCAACTTTCTAAATTTTCATATTCCTATTTTGAAGTTTTTTTCGCCATTTTCTTAGTGCAAAACTTCTCAAGGCTTGTCATATCCACTAAGGCTATTTGCGTTCATCCCATAGTAATCTCAAGAAGGAGAGAGAGCAGATATCACTTTTATGAAAGCGAATTTACACGTTTCAAGCCTTTTATCTATTTCTAATTTATTTGTGTTTTTGCCTTTAATTTATACACAGAATTTATAATATTTTATTCTTGGTTCTTTTATCTTTATCTCTATAATTTTCTAATAATCTAAAAGCGATATTTTCCCACACCAAACACAAATTAAACACAATGGAGTCCTCAAACACTATCAAACTTATGAACCAAGATATTATTTGCCTTGATCATTTTGATAGAACCAATTTCACAAGATGGAAAGACAAGTTGATTTTCATGTTTACTGCCTTAAAAGTTTATTATGTTCTTGACCCAAACCTTTCTCATATTTCTTCACCAACTGATAATGTTTCTGAAATAATAATGGCCCTAAGAAAGAAAAGAGAAGAAGATGAAATTGTATGTATAGGCCACATTCTCAATGCTTTGTTTGATCGCCTATATGATCTCTACACAAATGAAAAATCCGCCTTAGCAATTTAGAATGCACTGGCTTTCAAGTATAGAGCCGAGGAGGCAGGTACAAAAAAGTTCACCATCTCTAAATATTTTGAGTATAAATTTAATGATGATATGCCTATTTTATCTCAAGTACATGAATTGCAAGTCATTGTGAATCAATTAAAAGCAGCGGGGATTGAACCTCCTTAACCATTTCAAGTAGGAGCAATAGTTGCAAAATTGCCTTCATCTTAGAAAGGCTATAGGAAAATTATTCTCCATTACTCCAAAGAATACACTTGGAAGATATTCAAAAACACATTCGGATTGAGTAGGAGACGAGGGTGAGAGATGTGAATGAAAATTCTTATGATGGCAATACTAAGGCCAAGAAAAAATGGCAAAGGAAATTCGTTAGGTCCAAAAAAGGATCATAGGAAATTAAGAAGTTAAAAAATGGAGGTTGTTTTGTGTGTGGAAAATCGGGGCACTATGTAAGAGAATGCAGATTTAAAAAGATTCAAAAACCAGAGGTTAATTCCTTGAATGAAAGTGACGATATTGTTGCTACTGTGAGTGAAATTAATGTTATTCAAGGAAAGATAGCTGGTTGGTGGTGTGACACATCTGCAACAGTCCATGTGTGTTATGATAGATCCCTTTTCAAGACCTATCAATAAGTTAATGATGGATAAGAAATTCAAATGGGAAATGAGAAAAGATCAAAAGTGTTTGGCAAAGGCAATGTGGAACTTATCTTCACTTCAGGCAAGAAAGTGACTCTCACCAATGTCCAACATGTTCCAGACATGAATAGAAATCTTGTTAGTCGAGATCTTTTGGGTAAACCAAGAATTAAATCTATTTATGAATTTGAAAATTAATCTTGTCCCTAAAGGGTAATTTTATTGGTAAAGGCTATTCTTGTGATGGAATGGTCAAACTTTCAATTGTATCTAATGATTATATTAATAATAATAATAATAATAATTTTGATTCTGTTTATATGGTTGATTAAATTTCTTTATGGCATAATAGACTTGCACATATAGGTTTAAGTATCATGAAAAGAATGGTAAAAAATTGTTTGATATCTTGCAATGTAAATAACTTTAAGAAATGTGAATTATGTGTTAAGTCTAAAATGATTAAGAAGTCATTTAATAGTTTTGAAAGAAACACTAGTTTATTAGAGTTAGTACATTATGATATTTGTGAATTGAATGGTATGCTTACTAGAGGCGATAATAGATATTTTATAACATTTATTAATGACAGTTCTGGATACAATTGTGTATATTTAATAAAACAAAAAAATGAAGCATTTAGTATATTCAAGAATTATAAGGCTAAAGTTGAAAATCAATTAGGAAAGAAAATTAAAATATTAAGAAGTGATAGAGGAGGTGAATACTTTCCTAATGATTTTAATGCATTTTGTGAAGAAAATGGCATGATACATGAATGTACTGCTCCATGTATGCCAGAACAAAATGGATTAGCTGAAAGACATAATCGAACTTATTTAGAAATGATCAATGTTATGTTATTGTATGTTGAATTACCTTTTAATAGTTGATTCAATTTCTTTATGTCATAATAGACTTGCACATATAGGTTTAAG
>CAOJBK010555211.1:0-12158 GCA_948294925.1 Codiaeum variegatum | reverse complement strand
ATATAATTTCATCCATACCAGTGAATTAACTTTATGTCTCTTCATTTTCACCTTTTTCCAATATACAGAAGGCTGTTAAAAATGCTGCAGTCCACAGGGAGTATGGACGAGCTCGAGTAGTGTGTATCTGTGATCATTCTGACCAATGTGGATATTTTTGGCAGTTCACAAGGAGATCATATAGATTAGTCATGAGTCTATTCTCCTTTCAACGAATACATCTACTAGACTCTCTGGATCTGCTCTTCCTACTGGAGGCAAATCCACTAGCATACTCGGGGGAGCGAAATACATGTGTACTGACATAATACAAACAATTATTCCCAAGAAGAGCTGCACCAACACACCAAAAAAAGTATACATATGATTAGTATTTTGCTAGAGTTTCCACATTATGTCCAAATCCAACAAAGAAAACCATGCAACGGTAGAGCTTGATAGGTTGGAAGTGGACTCCCAAAGAAATTGAACAAAGGAAATTTTATCAAGCAAAAGATGCACCCTTAAAGGGCTAACATTGCTTATAATAAGGTCCCAAAATGTGCTTACCAAATATGAGGCAATTGCAACCTTTTAAGTAATATATGAAAATGGGGACCTGTGTTCCAAATGTCTACCAATATGAACAATCATCAGTGTTTCTAGTGAACTCTCCTTTTCTAATTGATTAAAGCCTTAGAAGTGATCTTTTCAAAACCAAAAGCTAAAAATAACATCAAATTGCAATAGAACAGAAACACATCTTTCCCAAGTCAGAGACATATCAGAGTTTTAAAAAAAAGAGAGTTAATGATGAGCCTTTGGAGCAAGCTCTCAGACCAGTCTGCTTTGTAAAAGCCTGGTACTTCGAGCAAATTTTTCCATGCATGTGTAAAAGGGAAAAGGGTCAAAGTAGAGAAGTTATTTTCCCCTGATCTTGTGAGCCAAAAATTGAAAATGTCCCGGCCCAGGCTCTTGCCTAGGCAGTGAAGGTGATTTGGATAAGCATTTAAAAAAAAAAACAAGATATAAGGGAACAAGGGGCAAAAGAAGAGAGAAGGGAGATGAGGGGATTGGAGGGGGAGTTGCGATATGTCCGTTATAAGCATGGAAGGTTACCTGCAATGTGGGCATGAAATTAAAGAGCAACACAGATAGAACCATGGTCAATAGCATTGCCATTGAAGTTGCATATACCTAAAAGGAGTCAAAAGAAACAAATATCAGTTAAGAGAATCCTGTGAAACATGAACTAAAAAGATTTAACAAATGAATTTCATCTAAATGCATGAATCAAAATGTATTACTAAATAGTTAAGGAAAAACCTCTTATCAAAAAGCACATGACAGAATTTATGAAGAAAACTGTTACAAATTTACATCATCAAAAGAGATACCTTGACAATGTTATCGGCATATTTCATCAACCAAGAAACCAGAAGTCCAGAACATCCAAGGTTTAAAACCACCATCCAGGTTGTGATGGTGTATCCATTGAAAAGGCGTTGCCACCATGGTCCCTTCTCAAACCCACTTCTGAAATCATCCATGAGAAGCCGAGCCATGTTGAAAATTGCACCAAACCTGGATACAGAAATCTAATGATTGACTTTATCCACTCAAAGCTTCAAAGAACTGATATCAATAGTTGGCATAATAACTTTTCACTTCTTCATTCTGCAGGCAGTCACTACATGCCATCCTCTGATTTAATTCAAGGAGAGTGATGACAGAAATTTCTTTCTACTGGAAGAATTGAGGATTTAAGACAGGATAATTCACCATATTCTCTTAATGTCTCCCTCTCTACCTCCTCATTACTATTTATGCAACAGATTGCATTGGCAGGGAAACTTGAGAGTTGCAAAGCGAAAGGATGTTTTATCCCCTTAGATGAAGTCTATCAGAAATTTTCGGACACCGAGTTCAGCTATTTACTAAAAAATTGACAAAAAAATGGAAGTTGGATATGCTCATATTGCCTAAGTACAAAAACTAATTATCTTACTACCAATTCATTTTCCACATTTATGATTGAAGCACAAAACTTGGATTTCTGGAAATAGTGTGAGTGTTTAAATTCATATCTGTGTTTTGTTTAATCTCCCTTTGTATCAATATATTGGGGGACTTGAAAAACACAATTAAAGAGATACAGGGAAAATATTAAGAAATATGTAATAGATCATTTGAGAAATTCACATTCACATTCACATTCAATAAATAGTTTGTAAACAGTCATTATCTTCTTCAAATACAGTAAAGACAATAAAAAAAATGTGGAAAGAAGGATACCTACGTATATAATTGTACGTTCTGCCAGTATAAACTATCATTGTTCTTCTTCATTAGGAATTCTGTATACACCCCAGCTAATGCAGAAAGACAAGCAGACAGAATTCCTAACATGTAGCCCTGGATTGGTGCTGAGAAAATGGAGTCGCATGAAGCCTCTCCACAGCCTTTTACCTTTATCAACATAACACAGAAGAGTCATTCCAAGTTTCCAACCGTCACATTCTTAGCTAGAGAGTATCTTCACTTAGCTTTATATGGAAAGAAACTTATAGTCAATAGAAAAATAAAATATGGTGAACATCAGTATTTTTCAACATTAAAGTTGGTTGGATCAATAATGATAATGATTAATGCATGTAAAACATCCCTTCCATGTATCTTATTCAAATAGCATAAACTCAAATTCTTGAAGAAACACTACTTTACACTTGTGCATCCCTTGGTAGTCAGATTGGAAACTATCACATTCTCAATCATATCCACAAGAATCATTCCCACTTTCCCTCATTCTTGCCTAAACTTCTCACACTTGTCAAAACTTGCAAACAACAATCTACATTGTGGTTTTTCCGACTCTTCCTTTTCTTTTCAATTTTCACCTTGTCAGCTGTATGAGTTAGTTAATTGAAAAGTAAATGAATAGAATTACCATTTAAGAAACCTAATCACAATGTCCTATTGCATATGATGTAAAGCCTGCAGTAAAATTATAGGTAAATGTTGACAGTGGAACCTGGCTTGTGGTTGTTCCAACAGCCAACAGGACAATTGCCATCCATTGCAGATTAGAAAGCTTCCTCCTAAGGATCAACCTAAAACAAGAAACAAAAAATCTACTCATTTGCAAGCAACCAACACAAATGAAAGAACCTTATAGAAACAGAAATGCAGCAATATTAACCTGAATAAAATTCCAGTAGTGACAATCTTGAGATTGCCCATAATTTGGTAAGTCGATGTATCTACGTAAATCAAGGTTGCGAATTGAACATTATTGTGGATCAAATAAATGATGGAAGGAATAGGAAACAACCGAACGGTCTTCCAATCTGTAGTCATCTTAGGAAGAGGTGATTTCTGACATTCTCTCCATAAAAGAAAGCTAGAAACCAGAAGCTGCAGAGTAACACCAATCATCATCGCTTCACAAGCTCAGACATGTAAAGCTACCAAAATTTCAAAATACCAGTGTAAAGTGTGAAGAACCTTAAACACTTCAGCCAGGAAAGGAACAGTTGCATAATCATATTTATATTTGCCATTAGTTTGAGATAATGTAGTTAAGATCCCCTGAAAATCAATATTTAATTACTAAATTAGGGTTAGGGTTTGGGGAAAATAGTTGGAATTACTCGAAAGAAAAACAAAAATTAGGGTTTGGAATGTAATTAAAGTTATTTACCTGAGAACTTGTGAAAATGGTGAGGAGAGAAGCAACAACGTACCACTGCACCTGCATTTTTCGTTTCTTCTCTGATCCTCCAAAACAGGAGGAAGAAGAAAGTCGGAGACAGATAAACCCGTTCAAGACAAAAACGCTGCGTTTTGATATCCATACAACGACGTCGTTTCCTTTAGTAAAAAAAATTGTTTGTTTTTCATATCTGGTGTAATTTGGTTTAGCGACAGTTACTACGTGTTTATATTTAGAGTGAAAAAGGCGCGTATGAAAATCAAAACTCAGTTACAGAAACGTACAAAGAAAAAACAAGATATTGAAGCTAATAATAACAGCAGAAGGAACATACAAAAGTGACAGGTGTTAGGGCTATATTTTTCTCTCCTCTTAAATCCTCAGTTTTCCAAGGATACATCAAATTTCCAGTTCTTAATTCAGTTATTTTATAAAATTTTCCACTTTTTGAAAATTCCAGAAATTTAATATGTAGGGCTTAATCATATTTAAAACTTGTGTGCTAGGGTTTTAGTTGTTTATGCAATTTTAATTAGTTCCTAATTTGTAGAGGAAATTGTTGATTTCTACAATCAATCTTGTAGAAATCAGCAATTCTCCTCTATATCATATCAATTAAACACATTATTCAGTCTTCCTTTAATTAGTACTCAATTTTCTATGTTCTTACAATTTTCGAATCCCTAATTTTCAATTGGTAAGCATTTTTGTTTTCTATTACATGATTAATGTTGATGCAATGAACCTTGTTTGTTGAATTCTGAAAAACTCATTTGCAGATACAGTGAAAGAATGGAACAATTCAGGCAAATTGGAGAGGTAATGGGGAGTTTGAAGGCATTAATGGTTTTTCGCGACAATATTCATATAAATCAGCGACAGTGTTGTTTATTGCTTGATGTATTTACTTCTGCATATGAGACAATAGCAGAAGAGATGAAAAACAACTTGAAATTTGAAGAGAAACATACGAAATGGAGAATTCTAGAACAACCATTGAGGGAAATTTATAGAATTTTCAAAGGCGGCGAAGGTTACATTAAACGAAGCTTGGAAATTAAAGATTGGTGGGCTAAAGCTATTATGCTTTATCAGAACACAGATTGTGTTCAGTTTTATGTACACAATTTGCTTACTTATATGTCTATTGTTATCGAAGCAATCGAAACGGCTGGGGAATATTCCGGGTGGGACCAACATGAGATTCAAAAGAAAAGAATTGTGTACTCAAATAAGTATCAAAAGCAATGGAAAGACCCACAGCTTTTTCAATGGAAATTTGGAAAACAGTATCTCATTACTCAGGACTTGTGTCAAAGACTCGATATGGTTTGGAAAGACGATAGGTGGATTCTGCTGAATAAAATTCAGGAAAAGAAAATTTCATGTTCAACAAAGCATGAACGACAATTAACCAATCTTTTGCTAAGAAACTTGGATGGATCAATGCACCAGAATGGGAAATTGTTACCAAGTTCAATCTTAGTTGGGTCTAAAGACTATCAGATAAGGCGACGCCTCGGGAATGGGAGTCAATACAAGGAAATTTCATGGATGGGTGAAAGCCTTGCTCTTCGACATTTCTTTGGTGACATTGAACCTCTTGTTCCTGAAATTTCTTCATTGTTATCTCTTTCTCACCCAAATATAATGCATTTCTTATGCGGGTTCGCTGACGAGGAAAAGAAAGAGTGTTTTTTGGTTATGGAGCTAATGAGTAAAAATCTTTCTAACTATATTAGAGAGATTTGTGGGCCAAGAAAGAGAAATCCATTTTCTTTGCCTGTTGCAATTGATCTTATGCTTCAAATCGCTCGAGGAATGGAATATCTTCACTCGAAGAAAATTTATCACGGGAATTTAAATCCTTCGAATGTTCTTGTTAAACTGAGGAGTATAACGTCAGAAAGTTACCTGCAAGCGAAGATTTCAGGATTTGGGTTATCATCAGTTAAGAAATTTTCTCCAAAAAACTCTTCGAATCAGAACGGACCCCTCCCGTTCATATGGTATTCTCCTGAAGTTCTCGAAGAGCAAGAACAGACCGGAGGACATGGTCGAAATTTCAAATATACAGAAAAATCTGATGTTTACAGCTTTGGAATGATTTGTTTTGAACTTTTAACAGGGAAAGTTCCATTTGAAGATAGTCATCTTCAAGGAGATAAGATGAGTAGAAACATTAGAGCTGGGGAAAGGCCTTTGTTCCCATTAAATTCACCTAAATATGTTACTAACTTGACAAAGAAATGTTGGCAAACTGACCCGAATCAACGGCCGAGTTTCTCATCCATCTGCAGGATCCTTCGTTACACGAAACGGTTCCTTGCTATGAATCCTGATTACAATAGAGAAATAGACCCGCCAATGCCAGCTGTAGACTATGGTGATATGGAAACAAATCTTTGCAGGAAATTCCCATATTGGGATGAAAACAACTCATCATCAGTAGCGGAAATCCCATTTCAGATGTTTGTTTGCCGAGTTTTCGAAAAGGAAAAACTAAGAGCAGCTCTGAAAGAAACTTCAGAATCAGGAAGTGATGATAAAAATTCAGTGAGTGGGGATGAAAATCTTATTTTTGTCGACGATCCATTTCCACCTCCCTCTCCATTACCGTCCCTGAGTGAAAGAAAGTTATCAACATCACCTGATAATAAACTCCATAGAAGATCTTCCTTGACGAAAAAATCACCCGATTTGAGACCAAGTCCAGGTAAATCTCACGATCTGATAAAAATTTACGTTAGAAATGCATTTGATTATAGTAAGATAATGTGGTTATGGTTGTACAGGAACATCGAAAGGACGTTCAAGACCTCCACAACTGATAACGCCGTGTAGGCGAAGTATGAGAATGAATTCAGAAAGCCAGTTAATGCTGTTTAGTCCAAAAGTTAGAACACCTTCTGGTCATGCATCAGATTCTGAGCTTTCATAGAATTCTCTGAAAGCCTAATCATTGTTCTCTAGTGTATCTTAGATTGGATTACAATTTTATTAGCTTAAAAGTAACTTAGCTATAGTTTTCTTTTTCTTTTTGTGTTTTTGGATTTGTGTTATTTTAGTTAGATCAGTTTAAGGCTTAGACAATTCTTGTGACTATACAGATAACATTTGTTTTTCTTTCATAATAATCTTATTTTTCCTTTCAATTTTTAAATTGTATAATGGTTTGAAATTGGAGTTTTTTTAGAATAAAAAAGTTTATGTATTGTTATCTAATTTCACTGTCATAGGGCTTCTGATTCTGTACTGTGTATAAATCAAACTTTTTTATTTTAGCTATCTTCATATGTATTGAAAGCAAATACTAGATAGACTAAAATAGAAAAAGTTATATTATATTTAATTTTTTCAACTAAAGCACATGAAGGCTTACCTAGCGGTAAAGTGCATATCTCTTGGATAATGGACCCAGTTCGATCCCCCTCCCCTACTCAAAAAAAAAAAATTACAACTAAACAAATTATCATATATTACATTTCCCTTGATCAGGTTTATTGAAGTTCATGGGCCCGTACACAAGTGAGCTTATAAATGAGTAGGTGTTTTGTAATCTTCCGATGTGGGATTGATTTCCCAACACGCCCCTTCAAGTGCAACCGGGCTTGGCAATGTGGCCTAATACCAACGACCGGTTGACACTTGCTCACAAATGGACCAGCTGACATATATCATATTGAAGTCCATGGGGCACAAAACCAATTGGCTTGTGCTAAGTCTAACACCTACTCATTTATAAGACCTTTCTTTATTTTGTAATCTTCCGATGTAGGATTGATTTCCCAACAAGGTTGATATAGAAAGGATAGATATTATTCTATTACATTAATTGAAATGAAATATAAAACAGAAAATACAATGCAGTTAACAGTAAAAGCTCGTTCATATTAAAAAAAAAAAAACAATAAAAAAAAATTCTGGTAGAAGAATATATAACTTGCCAAAAGAAAATCTTATGAACTCATGTCCCAATAACAGCAATGTACAGTTCTGAGAAGCAACACAACAATAAGTCTGCTCCAGGTATTTGAGGTCCAAGCATTTACATTCCTCATCAGTTAACCAATAAATTGTGCTTATGAGAGTTATGCACTCTATTAAACCTTTTTTAATTCCACAACGTATCAATATTTACAAAAATCAACCTTCAGTGGTGGCCAGAGAGATGATAACTACTCCCTGGAGTTTGGGTGCAACTCGAAACCGTTTTTCCCTATACATGTCTCGCCAAATTCCACTGGCAGAATTAGCAATAAAACTATTAGTTGATGTCAATATATTGCAGCTGTTGGTACTTGGAAGCAGCATCTGAATTGAGAGTTGGCTATATGCTTGTGTGAAATGAAGTTTCTTCAGCAGGTCAGAGGATTCAAGGATAGCAGCATTTCGTTGGAGTTTTAACTAAGCTCACTTTTATATCCTCCAACAGAACAAGGAAACCTTAAGACTTTGGTCTGGCATCCGAATAACAAATGCTCAAGAAATGACTCTGCGTCCTGGTAAATGCAAAGAGGACAAGTCTTTTCACAACTCATACCATCCTTAATACTTTCATATTGCCCGTCGAGTTAGCAGCCACAATCGTGTTCGACTTTCGTCTCCAACAGACACTTGAAACAAACTGTCCACTATCATCCAGAATCTTGTTTCCAGAGATAGGATCAACATTTCCAAATTTGTAAGAAGTGATTGGCATTGGTAGGGACCGATGATAACAGTAAACCTGAGAAATAATGCAACTGTAAAAAGTCAAGTCAACCAGGCACTTGTCGAACTTTTATTACTGTAGAGATGTAAATAATGTACCTCATTAGTTTCTGAACCACATGCTATATATCCATCCAAAGTAGATAAACCTACAAAATTCTGGAT
Organism: Codiaeum variegatum; assembly: GCA_948294925.1. Lineage (NCBI taxonomy): Eukaryota > Viridiplantae > Streptophyta > Magnoliopsida > Malpighiales > Euphorbiaceae > Codiaeum > Codiaeum variegatum. Next base: position 3,589 of record CAOJBK010555211.1, on the reverse strand, counting down.
ATACAAAAATGGTAACAGTTAAAACCAAAAAGAAAAAGAAGCCACAGATGCTAAAAATATTCAGCTGATGTATACTAGTGTAGCCAACCTTCTCGTTGGTGTGGCCACCAAATGTCAGGCGACATGCACTGGAGGACAACCCAGTTGGGTTAGTCTTGCCAAGATCCCAAAGCTTTAATGTATTGTCTGTGGATGCAGAAATAAGGGTTTCTGCATCCAAAAATTTCACATAGCTAACAGCTTTCTCATGGCCGGCTAATGTGCACCAAGGGATTCTAGTATGCCGAAGATCATAGCAGTAAATCTTATAGTCAGCAGATCCAAACGATAACAGATGAGTAGAGGATGCAGAGAACTGAACACAACATATATTGGCAGGATTCCAAATGGTACCTATAGAAGCTCTCTGCAAAAAGATTACATTCAAAATTCTTTTCATAACTCTAAAATGTGAACACCTTTTCAAAGAAATTTGAGACATTTTTTTCCCCAAGTTTAATAAAAGAAACAAAGGAATCAAGAGTCAGTAACCGGATTGGAGGCAGTAAGAATGCATGACAGAACCAAGAGCTAATTCCATTGTGGACGCTTAAAGGGAATACGAATGACAGTAGATCTTATGGGTAGCAGATTTTAGGACTCAAGTTTACTGTAGAGTACATAGAAAGTAATAAAGCAGATTGTAGCCGGATTCCAAATGCCTAAAGAACCTACAAGCAAAATAACTAGCCTCCAAACTTAATTCTCCCATTTTCAAACATGAAAAAAAATATCATGAAAACTGAACTTCCAAGGAGGTTCCTAAGTTCAATATGAGAGTAAAAGGTGTTTAAAGTTAATTAGAAAACTAGGGTCAGAAATGCATAATTCTTACGGATGGAAGATAATCCATTTTCAATGATAAATTAGACTAAGATCTCTTCTTAATATCTCTTACCAAATTGTCATGTACTAAGCATATGCATATAGGTAAAAATATTATCAGAATTTTTTTGCTTAAAATTAACAACAGCCCGTAAAAATTTTCTTTGGTTTTTGATCCTACAACTTTGCATATGAGTATGTAGAGTTTGGTTTCACAAGTTCATGAAGTGTGGCGGGCACTGAAAGTCAATTTCCATACCACATAGGAGAAAAACTTGAGAAAGGGTACCTCATTAATGCTCCACAATTTCACAGAACAGTCATCACTTCCACTAGCAAACATCATAGGATCAGCAACTGAAAAGTCTACAGACCAAGCCCTCTTTTGGTGTTCCGAATATTGAGAGAACCCTTGACCAGTGCCTGCATCCCACATCTGTATTCCATCCACATAAAGCAAGTCTTTAGCAAAAATAACCAGCACAAAACATAACTAACAGCAATTTAATCACTGGTCTTGAGAAAAAGTACCAATTACATTCAACTTGCCATTTACATCACAATGATAATTTCTCCAGAAATTAAATCATATTACTTTATAAGACAAAAAGTAGCTATACCTCTATATTAATTTTATATGTATTGTGCTCTAGTGTGGCTCTACATCTTCTAGCTTTGTTTCTTTCTTTTTGAGAGTGAGTCTAATGTGACCTTGATCAAATTCATAGAAACAGGAATCACAATTGCATTACAAATCTAACAAAAACTAAATGTCGTTGCCCTAAGATCCTATGGTTAACATTACCTACATAAGACATTAGGGAACTTGCACCATTACCTCTGAAGAATAATGTGTTTATGTATTTCACTATTTTAAAATTGGTATATAAGGTACAATATATATACAAACTAACTAGTTATGTATGGAAGTTAATTTCTAGAATCAAACCCCTAATCAATCCTAATTAATCACTAATCATATCATATCTTCAACACTCTCCCTCAAGTTGGAGCATAGATGTTAATCATATCCAACTTGTTACATAAATAATCAATCTTAACCTTATTAAGAGCTTTTGTGAATATGTCTCCCAATTGTTCCCCAGTTTCACATATCATGTCGAAATCAAGCATTTCTGGATATTTTCATGAACAAAGTGACAATCGATCTCAATGTGCTTCGTTCGTTCATGTAAAACTGGATTTGAAGCAATGTGAAGTGTTGCTTGGTTGTCACACCATAAGTTGACTGGAATTGAGACCTTGAGGCCCACTTCAGTAAGAAGCTGATATATCCATATTATTTCACATGCGGACTTGACCATAGCCCTATATTCTGATTCTTAGTAAAAAAAACAGAGTTATAAGCGCAACGATGAGAAAAGAGAAAACAACACAAAAAAAAATTTAGCGTGGTTCGGTTTCAATAGACCTACATCCACGACTCCTCATAAAAATAATTCACTATCATTAAAATACAATTTTTGAATAAAAAAATAGCAAATCTTCTTACAATATTCTCCCTCACATATATTTAGGCAAAAGCCATTCACACTTGGGCAAAGCTCCTTTCTCTTGGGCTAAGCCATGTAGCACTCTAATGGCTCATAACTTACAGCTCACAAAAGATGGTGAGTTATTTGAAGATCCTGAGAGATACAGAAGATTGGTTGGGAAACTGAATTACCTCACTGTAACTCGTCCAGATATTGCGTATTCAGTCAGTGTTGTAAGTCAGTACATGTCATCTCCAACGGTTGATCACTGGAGAGCTGTGAGCAAATTTTATGCTATTTGAAAAGTGCACCCAGACGAGGAATCTTGTATGGCAACCATGGTCACACTAGTATTAAATGCTTTTCAAATACTGATTGGGCGGAGTCAAAGGAAGATAGGAGATCTACTTCAGGCTACTGTATTTTTGTTGTAGGAAATTTGGTCTCGTGGAAGAGCAAGAAGCATAATGTTGTCCTACAGTCAAGTGCAGAATTAGAATATAGGGCTATGCCAAGTCCGCATGGCTTTTGTCTAAACATATGAGAGGGAAAATATCTCGTGGAAGAGCAAGAAGTAAAATGTTGTCTCACGGTCAAGTGCAGAATTAAAATATAGGGCTATGGCCAAGTCCGCATGGCTTTTGCCTAAACATATGAGAGGGAGAATATTGTAAGAAGATTTGCAATTTTTTCCATTCAAAAATTGTACTTTAGTGATAGTGGATTATTTTTGTGAGGAGTCGTGAATGTAAGTCTATTGAAATCGAACCACGTTAAATTTTTTTTTGTGTTGTTTTCTCTTTTCTCATCGTTACGCTTATAACTCTATTTTTTCCCCAAAAAGTGGTATCGGAGCCATTTATAGGTAGCTGCCATATGCACCTCTTCTTGAAAATCACCATGAAGAAATGTATTTTTGATGTCTAACTGATGCAAAAGCCAATCATAGGTAGCTGCCATTAATATGAATAATCTGACAGAAGTAAGTTTAGCAAGAGGAGAAAAAGTGTCAGAGTTATCAATTCCATAAGTCTGAACATAGCCTTTTACAACAAGTCAAGCCTTCAATCTAGCAATAGATCCATCAAGATTAACTTTCACTGTGAAAACCCATTTACATCCAATGGCCTTCTTTCCTGCAGGTAAATCTATTAAATCCCAAGTACCATTAGTATTTAAAGTATTCATCTCATCTATCATTGCAACACGCCAACCAGGATGAGATAATG
>CAOJBK010554771.1:0-10924 GCA_948294925.1 Codiaeum variegatum | reverse complement strand
ACATACCAAATGGTAATTCCCATTAGCTTATATGTATTATATTAATGATTAATTAAAGAGTTTAATTAATTTTTAATGATGATAGAATTAAACATGTAATTAAATTTACAAGATACTGGCATGTCTGGATGATTAATTCACAAAAAGAAAATTTTCAATTAAGTCTTAGATTGTATGAGATATAAATGGGTATGACTAATTGAAATGATTTTGGACTAACAATTAAAATAATTAACTTTAACATGAGATGTTAGCATAATCCACATGAGATGTGGTTAATTAAGATTTAAAGATGATTCCTACTAAGTATATACTTAATCTAGTTGACTAATTGACTAGCCAAATAGTCAAATATCAACTAGAATAAGTAATCATAATTTTCTAACATGTTTCCTTAATTTAAGGAAAAGTGGTTGGAGAAGATATGGGTATAAATAGGTAAGTGTATCATCTTTTTGCATAACACTCATAACTCACTCACTCACACTCAATTAGAAGATGATGGAGTAACTACGAGAAGCTCTCTAAGAGTTAGAAAGATAAAGCTTCAAATTCACACCAAATTGTGAGAGTAAGTTTATTTTGAAGAACATTTCTTCAAATACAAACTCATCTTCAATTAGCCCATTGGGATGGGAGTGTGGAGAAGCAATCAAAGTCCAAAGCCATCCTCAAGTTTCAAATTCTCAAGTAAAGGAGCAAGAGCCAAACATTTGGGTAACCAATGAGAGAATATTCAAGCTTCTTGAAGAGAATTGGAGAACAAGCTATTGGGAAAAGCTAGGTATGTCTAAAGCTAGTGGCTTCACATTTGGGGAGCTTAACAAAGGAGGGTGAGAGGTAATTTTACTTCTAACATTTCTTTGTTCAACTTGTGTTTTGCACACAATTGGTGAGATTATCCATGGTTGAAGTTATGGGTCCTATCATAGGTTTAGGCATTAGTTAAAGAGTTTGATAAATGTATAAACCCTCTATGTCAAAAGAGTTTTGACATAGAATTAATTTTCAAAGTATTTGAAAATTTCAAATGATTTTGCCAAAAGAGTTTTGAAAAAGTGATTTTACTCAAACCCTAGGTTAGGGAAATGTTTTAAAGAGTTTGAAATATTGCCTAACCTAGTTTTGTTAAAATATTTTTAACAAAGTTTAGTTTTTGAAAAAGTTTTGAAATTGGAATGCGAATCTTTGACGATTCATGTCTCCTTTTCTGTTTCTATTATGTGACTCATTAATTTCACCCTTCAGGATGATGAGGCACCCATGCCACATGAACTAGAACTTGGATGGGGTGCAGATGGATGCATAATCCTACCCTGAGGCCTCTATTTAGAAGTAGCTCGGCCTCCCTCTGGAACAAAAACATAAGCAGTGTGAAATGGGGGAAACCCAACCATCAACCTAGCTGCCTGAAACTCGGGTTATAAAGCATTAACCAAAAAGTAATCCTCTCGATCTCTCCCAACCAGCCAATAGGCTTGGAAATTGGTAGACAACTTCTCTCACATCTCCAAACGAGGGTTAGTGGGTATCATCCTATCACCACCTGACTGGACCATAACACGTTCTCCAAGGAAGAACTCCATCAGCTCAGTTGACCCTAGTAGAATCCGCCTTTGAGTGGCGGTAATACCCATAACATCTCAGTTCATCTCCTCAATGGTAATCATTAGGAAAGGCTACCATGCAACCTGAAATTATCAAAAATAGTAAATCAGAAATCTGTCAAAGGCATATATTAAACTATTTCAGATAGTACCTGAGTTGTAGTCGCTAAATGCGGCGGTAGTCCAAAAATATGAAAGTCTCCTTCCCACAGAGCAAAGACTCTCTGCACCACATCCTCCCAAGTGAAAAAGAGGCTGGTCCCGTAGCCCTACCTTGGGGGCAAGCTCACCAAAATGGAGAAAAGCCCACAGTTGGAAAAGAAAACAAATAGTTTAGTAAAAATCAACAAAATCAGAATCAGTTAGAAGAAGGGAAATATTGACCTCTGAAAAAATGGCATTCGAAGGGATGCCGAATTTGGCACCATTAGATAGGTTGCCCATGCTTTTGTATGCCGCAGCTAGACTGGTGCCAGCCCAATCTTACTCACCCAAGTGTCTGAGATTCTCTAGCGAAGCCAGAATCTTTAGGTTAACCACGCCACACTCATTATACAGAAAAATGGTTGATAAAATGATCAGTAAAAAAACCTAAGCACACTATTCAGCAGTATAATTATCAATCTACTGGGCCATCCAAGCAAGTAGGTCCAGTAAGGTTGTCCTCTAAATCTTCCCCTAACTATCACATAGTAAGTGCTCTCCCAAAAAAGTCCCTAACTCATGGCATTGTCTCGTTCTAGCATCAAAAACTACAATGTGGCATCCAAACCGCATATCGGTCAAGCAAGACCACTCAAAGGGGGTCATGGTCATCCCCTCACAAACAAATAGAATGTATTTGGTGGTTGTCCACCACCTCACGGTAAGGGAAAAAATCAGAGACTGATCAGGAGTATGTCCTATGTCTAGATGCAGCCAACCAGTTCGGTTAGCAAGAGCTACCCGCTGTGTAACCTCCAGATGGGCATTCAGGAAATTGATCGCCTTATTCAAACGAGGTCGACCGCGGCTAAACTGGCCATCCTACAGGTACACACTCTATCCTTAATATTTTCAATTCCACTTATTTCTAACTCTATTTTGTTTTGCAAAGGAAATAAAATATGAGAGAAAATAAGATTAAAAAAATCGATACAAAAAAAAAGAGTGACAGAAAATACATGCTATGGGAAAGCCAAGCCAACTGGCATGCGCCTGTTGGTACGATTGCAAATCTAAATTGGTGAGTGTAGGCTGCTGAACCCTATCCATCATTAGATGATCGGTAGTATCCCAATCTAGTAAAGGTACTACTTTAGGATCAAATAGGCCGACAAATGATTTAGGTATATCGTTGAGCAATTCATCCACGGAAAAACTAAAATGTGGATTATTCACCAAGTCGTCAAGTGATGGGGTGTCGAAGGTTGGATTGGACTCCCCTCCTAAGGACACACTTAGCAATCCCAACAAATCTTCATCCTCCTCTTCGATAAACAAAATCGGTAAAATCCAAAAGCTTATTCTCTAAACCAGAAAGGAAGAAGAAGAGATTTTTAGAGAATTTGAAAGTTGTGATTGAAAATGAAGTTTTCAAGCGTTATTTATAGGAAAATCTCTCAACTACTACATTAAATGTGTTCACACTTAGCAGTTACATCCTCACGAACATGACTACTAAGGGGGGCAACCGTGATCCCTCATTTTGGCACCATTGCATCCAGCCCATTAATACTAGTCCAACAGAACTGACTAGGCTCAAATCAGACTTCAAAAGAACCCAAAAAACTCAAAAAAATTGAATTAGATTGAACCAAACCCGACCTAGAAAACCCGGGCCTAGAAATGACAAAACTGATGCATAAATGACCTGCTACATGCGTAAATGACACTACGCATGAGTGAAGGCCATTACGCATGTGCGCATACGTAGTGCCTGTTGTGCACGTGCTAGGAAGTTTTTTAGGGTTTCAAACATGATTCCTTATAAATTCGACCCTTCAAAATAGACCCATGGTTCTAGCTTTTTAATGAATTTTTCCATACTTACAAATGACTTACATGCTATTTTATTTCACACTAAGCTTCCAAAACACAACCCTCAACTTCCTAAACACGATTTTTAAATCACAAACACTCCAATTTTAGACACTACAGACACTTAGTCCACTCAATCAGTATTCAATCCAGTCCAGTTCATACATACAATCATCACTCTCTGAACACAACAGAGACCTACTCCGGCTTCATCAAACTATCAGAACTTCCAATCGCCAAAGCGTACAGATAGGTAAAAATGGTATAGTATTGTTCTTACCTTTCATCAATTATTAACTTAAGCCCTTTAATTCAGACCTAGGGCATGTTTTTCAGAACTTGTTTCAAGCCCTTTAATTCTGATTTAAGACAACTTTATGAACAACATTTTCATAATTAAAATCAACAATCCCTAAAATCTGTTTAGGTAATCACACACTCAAAATCATTTTTTTATTAATCAAGTTCAAGATTTATTAAAAACTTATATGGTTAATTGCTTTTATAACTTAAAATCAATTAGCTACTGAGCAAACCAACCACCCCATTGTTATCAGTATGGCTCCCACCCTTCGCGAGAAGGAAGAATGGCGTGAGGTTTGATTCCCATTAAACGGGATACGCCGGAAAGCCTTTTCACGGCTTTAACTCCAAACCTTTTTCTTTTATTGTCTTTCTATTTTTACTATTTATTTTCTTATCATGTTGTTTCATTGTTTGTTCATTTGGATTATTCATGTCACTGTTTGTTTTCAATATTATAGATTTTGTTTAATGTATTATTTTGGGAAATGTGTGCTTCTCCCAAATCATAAGACTGGAGGGGAGATCCCTTAATTTATCGAATTTCCATGTAATCAATTTTATTACTTTATTTTGGGATGTTGTGCCTTCCTTAGAACCTGAAGTAGGCTAGAGGAAGGACCCCTAGTAAATCAGTTGTATTTTCTTACTTTGTGCGATTGCCATTCACATTCAACATGTTCATGCATTCATCCAATACTTCTTGTTCATGCAAACACGAAAACCATTCTTTTAACTGAACTTGCATGATTTTTTTGAGCCAAAATATGATTTTAATTAAAATGGGAACAAAAACTATTTTATTAAAATGTTTTCATATCACAAACTCCCAAAACATCCTCTGGTTCCAAAAAGATCAACCTTTTCCAAATAGGGTAGAAAAATAACTTTTTTCTAAAATGAAGTTTATAACAAAAGGTTTCTTAATCACCTAATATAAACTAATTTTCTTAAAGGTTAAGTGGCAACTCTATATAAATTACACACAAAATGCACTCCAACGGACAAATGCGGATGCACAAATGTGGGAACCCAACCACAATCTGCGATGCCTGAAAGCTCAATCTGAAAGGTTTCCTCCGTGCCCGCAAAAGGTTCCCAAGCGTGCTCTTTAGTGGGAAATCCCGATGGCCATTCGAGCGAGGCCTCACACTTATGCATGCTAAGTCACTAAAAAATCTATGGGGAGAAGCTTTACGAATAAATTGCCATATACATAATCGTATACGTTCAAAGAAAACTAAAATATCTCCATATGAAGCATGGAAAGGAAGGAATCCAAACTTAAGTTATTTAAGAGTATGGGGTTGTTTATCTTATTATAGACTTCCAAATCCTAAAAGAACCAAACTAGGACATAGAGCTCTTAAGAGTGTTTTTGTGGGATATGCTGAGAATTCAAAAGCATTTAGATTTTTGGATTTGAATTCTAATGTAATAGTAGAATCAATGGATGTTGAATTTTTAGAAACAAAATTCATTAAAGATTTAATAGAAAATTCACAATCGAATAAAGAAAATCATGAAAGTACAACACAAGACACTATAGTGGATCCTAATTCTTCTAATAAAAAATAAAAAATAGAAGAACCTCTTAATGAACCTAGGAGAAGTCAAAGAGTAAGAAAGGAGAAGAATTTGGATTCTGATTTTATCTCTTCACAAGCACTAGTCTTTCCAGTTGAAGAAAATAGAGAAGATGTATGAAATAAAATACCTATTGTCTTACATTTGGAAAAAGATCCAAAAACATATAATAAGGCAATAGCTTCTAGAGATTCTAGTTTTTGGAAAGAAGTTATTAATGACGAAATGGATTCTCTTCTAGCAAATAGGACATGGGTATTGGTGGACTTACCTCCTAGTTCTAAACCCATTGGTAGTAAATGGGTATTTAGAAGAAAATATAATATTGATGGTTCTCTACAAACTTTCAAAGCAAGACTAGTAGCAAAAGGATTAAACAAAAGGAAGGAATTGATTATTTTGACACATAAGCTCATGTTGCAAGAATTACTTCTATAAGAGTTTAGTTTGCTTTAGCATCAATATATGGTTTTTATATTCATCAAATGGATGTTAAAATGACATTCTTAAATGGTGATCTTGATGAAGAGGTTTATATGGAGCAACCTAAAGGGTTTATGCTTCCTGGTAATGAAACTAAAGTTTACAAACTTATAAAATCCTTATCTGGGTTGAAGCAAGCTCCAAAATAATGGCATGAGAAGTTTGATAGTGAGATTTTATCACATGGTTTTATGCATAATGGAGCTGATAAAAGCATTTACTCTTAGTTCACCAAGATTATGGGTGTTATAGTATGCTTATAAGTTGACGACATGTTAATCATAGGAACCAATATGAAAGGAGCAAATGATACAAAATTGTATTTAACTTATCAATTTAAAATGAAAAACTTAGGAGAGGTTGATACTATTTTGGGAATTAAAGTTAAAAAAATATAGAGGGGTTTTTGCTTTGTGTCAATCACATTACATAAACAAGATTCTAAACAAGTTTAATCACTTAGGAATAAAAGAAGCTAATACCCCTTTTGATGCTTCAAATAAATTGAATGAAAATTCAGGCTAGTCAATTAGTCAATTAGACTATGCTAGTGCTATTGTAAGTTTGATGTGTGTTATGCATTGTACAAGACCTGACATTGCTTTCACATTTTGAAAACTTTTAATATACACTCGTAATCCTAGTATTGAGCATTGGAAGGCTATATGAAGAGTTCTTGGATATCTCAAAAGAACAAAGTCATTTGCCTTGTTTTATAATAATTTTCCTTCAGTACTAGTAGGTTATACTAATGCAAGTTGAATAACTAGTATCAATGATAAGAAATCAACATCTGGTTGAATTTTCACTTTAGGTGGAGGAGTTATTTCATAGGCTTCTAAAAAATAGATGTGCATCTCTCATTCCACAATGGAATCATAATTTATTACTCTGGCATCAGTAAGCAAAGAGGTAGAATGGTTGAGAAATCTATTACTGGATATAGAGTTGTGGCCACAACCAATGCCAACAGTCTCTTTGTACTGTGATAGTCAAGCAACCATATCTAGGGCATTCAGCAAAATTTATGATGGAAAGTCTAGACATATTGCATTGAGACATGAATATGTTAGATAATTGATCTCTGATGGAATAGTTACAGTTGTCTATATTAGGTCAAATAAGAATTTGGTTGACCTACTAATAAAAGGACTCTCGAGAGATATGATTAAAAGCACTACGAGTGTCATCGGTCTAAAACCATTTGAATAAGTCATTAATAACAGGAACCTAACCTTTGTATTGAATAACCAATATAAAGGTTTATAAGGTAATAACAAATTATTAATCGCAATTAATAAGTACTGGGGTTAATATAGTACTTATGAAAAAGAGAATTAATACCTAAATATTCTTAATGAAGAATAGTACTCAGTTACAAACAAAAGAAGTTCTAACAAATTCAAAGTTCTTCACATATATGAACACTAGAAGTGGTTCCGCTTCTGTCAAAAGTTTGAAAATGACAACTTTTGTTAGTGTTCATGAATTCAGGAGGTAGCACAAGGCCATAATATGGTGCTAAAGTTCACGATGAACAAGTTGGAGAAGTAAGTAAGGCTTATGTGTATGGCCTTTCCGACCATGTCAATCAAGAAATTATGGTTTAATTGGTTGTACAATACCATTAATTTCGACAACGGCCATACTAATAGAAGGTTTAAGTTGAAAGACGCCTCCTCTAAGCATACAGCCTTAAGGTTTAATTGATTGCCCTATTACTAAGTAGGGGATTGTTGTAGATTGTTAGTAATATATGTAGTGTGGTTTTATCCCACATCGGAACAGGAAAGGAAAATTTTATAGTATGTAAAGTGATGATTACCAAATTAAATAAATTTGGTGGTGAAAAGAATTTGGAGGAAAATTTTCAAATTTGACCAATTGAAATTTGATTTGACTATTAAATAAATAATATTCAAATATTATATAAACAATATTTAATATTCAAAGATTGACACTTGGGCACAAAAAAATAAATTAAATAATTAAGTAAATTTTAAATTATATTAACTATCAAAATTAGCAGTTAATTAAAATTTTAAATTATTTGTGCTTATTCAGATACGGTATGTCTATTCCCAAGAGATGCTTCAATTATTATATAATTCTTAATACTTTACGTTTATGTAATCAGTTATAAAAAAAATTGCTTACTTCCTAATTGTCTTTGTAATCAATTCTCTATTTTGATCTTGGGAGAATTTATCGAATTTGCTGTCTATAAATTCTATTTTGTTGATTATCCTAAGAAGATCTTGCCATTAAATCCAGACAGTAAAATAGTGGGGACAAATTTCCTTAAACACAGTGAAATCATGATCAAAACATAGCATTCATATTATTATTTGCTAACACTAACACACAATTACTTTTTTTTATATAACAAATATTAATGTGATTACTTGATTTCAAATTTAGTGTGAAAAAATCATTTTGATTTGCATTTCAGTATGTGCTATTTCTATTAAGGATAACGATACTTTAGTGTCTAAGTTTGACAAAGAATATTTATTATATAAAAAACTAATAAAATGTTTAAATTTTCAAAAATACCAATTAAATTAATAATTTGTTATAGATCACTAATATTGACAAGTGCACCTTTTTTTTGTTTTTTTTTAAAGTAACTTTTATTACCAAATGAACTTAGCAGAATACAATAAACACAACCAGATGACATATAACTATCAGTTACATGCCAAGTACATTAACATTCTAATCCCAGCAACCTTAGAACTTGTTCATCAAATTGCAGCATTTTTACCCCAGCACAATACAATACCCTCGTAAGCACAACAACTTTCACGCACCTTACCACACACTCAATCGAAAGTTTAATATGCTGAAAAGCCATCAATTTCCTCGCCCTCCATATTTCGTAAACCATTGTTGCGGTAGTAGCTGAGAAAATCTTCCTAGACAATTTGGACCCCTCATACTACATAAGCCATCTAGTCCATTCCCTAAAAAAATAGGGCCATGAACTCACCCTTAACCATCCCTTAATTGCAGTTAGTACTGGCCTAGTAAAAAGGCAGGAAAAGAAAATTTATTCATGCGTTTCCTCCTCCTCACTGCAAAGAGGGCATCCACCAGATTCAATAAGGAAACCCATCCTTCTCAATCTATCTCTAGTTAGCAAATGCTTCCTCATAACAATCCACAATATGAAGGCATGTCTTGGAATAACAAGCTTTCTCCAAATCATTCTCGCAGGTCTATACACCCTCTTATCCCCACACAAAACTTTATACACATTTTTTATAGAAAATCTATTAATATCTCCATTAAACCATAAAGGACTACCATTGTCATCCCTAGCCAAACTCCTCATGCTCGTGAGTTTTTTACAATACCATGAGCAATTACTACTCACCTGGTAGTCCCACACATCAACAGCTTTTAAATAAATGCTATGCACCTATCACAGCCATAGGTTGTCTTTTCTAAGCGCCAGAGCCCATAAAAATCTCAATATAGCTACAATATTCCATAATTTGCAATTTTTCACACTCAAACCCCCCCTTCTTTTTTGGCAAGCATAACGATTTCCAATCAACCAAAATCATTTTCTTTAATTCAGTGGATTTCCCCCAAAGGAACCGTTGATAGATTTGCTCAACCATTTTTATAACACTTTGTGGAAGAATGAAGATTCTACTCCAATAAATTTGAATCGAGAGCAATTCCGAATTAATTAGTTGTGCCCTCCCTGTAAACGAAAGGTGTCAGGAAGCTCAACATCTTATTCTAGCAGTGATTTTCTGCACAATTATACCCGCTTCATTTTTACTCCATTTTAAAGGATTCAGTGCTACCCCCAAGTATTTAAACGGGGACGAACCAAGTTGAAAACCCGTCACAGCAACAATTCATTCCCTTATCTCACCTTCCACCCCCAAAATGAAAATCTGGGATTTACTAGTGTTTACTTCCATACTAGAAATACAAGAAAATCGTTCCAATGTAGACATAATCATTCCCACAGAAGACATTCCCTTGCACCAAATCATTAAATCATCTGCGAAACATAAGATAACTAACCTCAAATTTTTGTACAAAGAGTGAAACCCAAAACCCCTAAACCCACTCATGATAATTAAGGCACGAAATAAATACTCCATTGCTGATACCAAAAGAAACAATGATAATGGGTTACCTAGTCGTAATCCCTTCTCACCTTTGAACTTACCATAAACAACACCATTAATATTCATACTAAAAATAGTATAAGTTATACACTCCATGATCCAAGACCTGAATTTCTCCGGAAAACCAAACCCCTCCAATAATTCACCCACAAATCCCCATTCAACTAAATCATATGCTTTTTTTAAGTCGGCCTTTAACAAAAATCGAGCGGAAACATTTTTCCTATTATACAATCTCAACATGTCTTGAAGAATTAAGATATTATGAGCTATAGCTCGGTCTTCAACAAATGCCCCTTGGTCTCACTCACCACAAGCGGAAGGACCTCCCCTAGCCTACTGCATAACATTTTGGAAATAATCTTATACAGCTAGTTGCAACACACAATAGGTTGAAACGGATCAGGTTTACACGCCCCTTAAACTTTTGGGATCAAAGTAATGAGCGTCTCATTCACCCCCACTTGGAAGAACACCCCTACTAACACTATAAAAAATTAATTATTTATCAACTCAATTTTTTGGTCAGCAAATGCGAGTTTTGGGTCAGTAAATATGTTTATCGACCCAATATTTGCATTTACCAACTAAAAAATTATGTCGGTATTTTCCTCGTCAGTAAATTAAATATTACCGACCAAATTTAATTGATCAGTAATAATCGACACATTTTTTTATCGGTAAATACAAATATTGGGTTGGTAAATTTTTTCAAAAAATTCATTCCATTACCGACTAATTACCGACCAAAATATTGTGTCAGTAATTTAC
>CAOJBK010554271.1:0-25238 GCA_948294925.1 Codiaeum variegatum | reverse complement strand
TGTAAACTTTGCATCTGCTCTACTAAAGAGTTTGCTGTAAAATTCATCAGAATGACCTAACAAACCACAACAAAAGCAAAAAGTCGTCAACCGCTCGTATTTGAATTTGATCCAAGACCAGTCACCTCCCTCCCTTCTAATTTGGATCATACGTTTTAGATGCCGAATATCAATTGAGACCTGCATGCGCAAATAATTTCTCCAACCCCGTCGTAGTTGTTAGGATCATATTCAAAAGTGCCAACATAATTTCCTATGCTTTTTGCAACACTGTCAAACATAAATCCAATGGGAACTTCATGAAACTGCAACCAAAAATTTGTGAGAAAAAGAAGAGTGTTTGTAGGGGAAATTCCTTGTTCAACCTTAGAGAAAACTAGGATATTTTGATCAAATGTCCATGGAGTACCATGCATAATTTTGTCATAATCAAGTCCATGGAAAAGTTAAAATAAGAATAAATTTGGACCCAAATCATTGATAATCAGTCCCCACACTAGTCTCCACAAAGATGCATTTGTGTTTTTCATAGGTTACACATTGAAATCCTTGTCGGTCAAGAATCTTCCAACTAGACTCCACTGTAAATCTGTCAATGCATCAACAATTGCATCTATAGGGATTGTAAGACCAGTGGATGGCCCTTTATCCAAAGAAATTTTCCTATATAATTCGTCCATGTTGTCCATGATGAAATTGAGAGATGAAAGAAAAAAGAAAGATAGTAGAAGAAAGAAATCCAGAGAGGAAACATTTGATTATTTTTGGATTAATGAAATATTTATAAGAATCACTAGCATATAACGATACATAATCACTCGCATTAAGACGAGACCCTCAAACCCTCACACCCAATGAAGACAATTAATGACATCAACATTAGAACTGTTACAAGTTGAATTCAAGGAGATTCATTTTTTCATTCATTGTTTATTTAGTTCATTATAATTATATCACTTTTTTAAAGTAAAATAAATTGATTTATGGCTTAATCTCTTCACTTAAAAAAAATTCATTTAAAATTTTAATCAATAAAAATTAATATAAATATTTAAAAGTCAATATTAACTAGTAAAAACTATTTTTATTTAATAAAAAATAATTTTAATCAGTAAAAATAATTTCAATAAATAAAAATCATATAAAAAAATAGAGACTTAATATTTAATAAAATGAGCTTGTCAATTTCTCAAAAGTTGAATATAACTAGCTAGTCATAAACCATACTTCTAGAGATAATATATTCTTTGTTGGATCCTCAAGCAGGCTCAAGCAAACTTGGAATGAGTATAAAAAAGTCGAATCCAATTATTTCAGGTCGGAACTCGGTCCGACCTGCGAAATGATTAGGTCTAGACATGGAGCATTAAGGCATATATCTACCGCTTCAAACAATTCAAAGGTTTCATATAATTGCATCCTTCTAAAAGGGTTTAAATATATTCATAATTGAAAATATTAATTACAAAAAATATTTTAAATATGATTTGCATTCATACATTTTTTAGAATTACTAATAAATTATACAAAAATCATTAAAAATTCTAGCGATGGTCTCAAAATTTTCTATTTTTTTTAAAGAAGATTTTGATTCTTACAATTATATTTATGAATTGCATTTTTTCAAACTTTTCATCATATAATTTATCATTTTAATAAATTCTTTAACAAATTTGAACATGTGATTAATCGCTTATGATCTCATTTTCGTTAAGGTTGGCTTGATGCTATCCTAACTAACTGATGGACAAAATTGTTAGCAAATCTCATAACACAACATAAAATAAAATCATTTTTATGAATTAATAAAATCATCCTGGACTTATTTTTATATGGGTTATGATTATATTTTTATTTAATTTATATTCTTAAATATTATTTGGTTTTGATCATACTTTTATTTAATTTATGCTGCTAAAAATGAAATTTGTAGATATACAATAACATTACATAGATTTTTCTCAATTAAAAAAAATTAAACAAGCGAATATTTTGGTACATGTTCTTGCACGAAAAATACATTCGAATGTATGTTCTATGGTTTATTTTTCTTAACTTCTGGATGATTATGTTTTGTTGGTGTTTTAAGGTAATAAAGTTGGGTTTCAACATTAGAAAAAAAGTTCTTTATTCCCTCACATGACAATGTTGCTTCCACCAAGAATATATTACAATGGCAGGCTTGATATATATTCGAAAGAAGCACTAAGGAATTTGATTTTTTTTGTAAGAATTAAAAATTTTTACACAAAATAAGAATGTACTCCCTGCATTCTCAAATAAGTAGCTGTTTTATTTTTCGTGACTAAGTACCAAAAACGAATTTATAAAAAAATATTTAAAATTATAATATAAAATATATATCAATGCGGTCGTCTCGAATATTACTTTCATAAGATTATTTTTTTATAATTTTTTTACTTATATATTTTAAAAATAATTGAATATCAAAGTTTGTCATTGATAAACGTAATAGTCACTTATTTTAGAATGGAGAGAGTATACAACAACAAAACAAAAAAAGTATATACTTTCACGAGATAAAAGTATAAAAAGTATTAATTTGATATATTTAGTGCAAGCAAAAATTTTATTGATAAAAAGATGTCATAATTTAGTTTTTGAAATTACAAGGACATATTGATAATTCAATGTGCTTGTTGAAAGAGTGAATAAATTAATTTTGTCCAAATTTTCTTTTCATCAATGAATGCACAAAGAGATTTTGGAAGTATAGATAAACTGAATTTACTAGGATGGATATCAAAAACCAAAGCCTTGTTTTTTTTTTTTTTTTTTTTAATAATTTGGATTTCAACAAGCAAAGCCTTTTCTTTGTTTTAATTTGGACATCTCAATTAGATAATTACAAAAAAAAAACCTTAAGATAAATTTAATAGACAAATAAAATGAGAACAATTTAAAATATAATATTATATTATGAAATAGATTTTTTGCATTTATATAATTTTTTTCTAAAAATAATTATTCAATGAGCATTTGAGGTCTAACTTAAGTGATAAGAGCATTGCTCTCAAGAATGAGAGGTTTCGAGTTCAAGTCCTCTCCTTCCACATTAAGTGAGATTAGTGCTTGATAATGGGATGACTAATTCTTGTTGAATAGCCCGCGCCCCATTGTGCTTTTACTATATATAAAAAATTATTATTCAATGAAAATAAAAAAAATATAGTTATATGAATAGACTAAAGTTTTGAATAAGGAGAAAGTAAAAAAAACAAAGGTAGTGCATTGATTCTCGTACCCAAAGTGAATCTTGAAGCTTCTACTAAAGTTTAATTGTGATTTCATATTAAAATACAAATTTATCACTTTTTAAAGTTTTTTTTTGTAAGAAAAGAAAATCCGTTAACATGAACAAACAAACAATTACAAACTATACAAATTCAAGAGTGAAATGGCTTCCAACTAAATTGGGCCTTTATCACCCACTAAGACAAAGAATCTAAAAATCTCTTATCCCTATATGTAAGTTTTACATTCACAATCCCTGCCATTCTAACTTTAACACGAAACGCAACACTATGGACACACCTTCCACAATAATAGAACTACCTTTGAATATCACAGAGTTGCACGCATCCCAAATGCTATGAGCTGTGACAGCCAATATGGCAATCCATACTCTCTTTTGAAATCTCGTTCCTTGTAAGTTTCTTAACCAACATTTCCACGACTCAAATTGAACGGGCCAAAACTACAGGTCACCCCATTATTACACTCCTGCAATCATCGTTTGAGAATAAGAGCATTCAAAAAATAGGTGATTTGCAGTCTTAGGACCTTATTCATATAAAGGACATGTAGGATTAGGTACATTAAGATGCATCTTTAGCAGCCTATCACGAGTTAGCAATGTATTTTTGCTAGCAAGGCACAAAAATTGAGCATCTTTGGGCAAAACTAAGCTATTCAACATCCTTTGGTCCAGTTTACACTTAGGCAAACTTCCAAGCAAAAACTTATGAGCATCATCAATCTTATATTTACTAACCCCTGAATAGTTGGTCAGAATGCAATGAGTTCATCCTTGATACACAACGTCTTTCTCCAATACTAGAGAGTAGAAGCAGGAACTTGATAGTCTTACAAATCCTTTCCCTTCAGATAAACTCCATGAACCCAGCGAACCCAAACATTATCAACTTTGGATGAAACATCCTAAATGAACTTTCCCACTACTGTAATATTCCAGAACCTGAAATTCTTGATACTCAAGCCACTACACGTTTTAGGAACAGATAACTTATCCTAAGAAACAAGAGGAATCTTCATCTTCTTAGTGCCTTAGCCCCATAAGAACCTCTAACAAACGTACTCAATCTTTTTTATAACACCTTGAGGTAAATCAAAAACTGAACTCTAGTAGCCCTGACAAGCCATGAGAATAGAATTGAATAAATGCAATCTACCTACTAACAAAATATTCCTAGTAGTCCACATAGTTATTCTTGTAGTGATCTTTTCAACAATCAATTCATAAGTTAAAGCATTCTATTTACTAGCAGTAAGAGGAATTCCAAGATACTTAAGAGGGAGCTCACCCTGCAAAAATGCAGTTGTGTTAAGCACCTGTTGCTTTACTTTATCTGACATTTCTGCAACAAACAGCTGGGACTTACTAGCATTAGCAGACAATCCCAAAACTTGGGAGAAATTATGAAACACATCCATCACTCTCTGAACAGATTGAACATCCCTTTTGCATAGAAAAAATGAGGTCATAAGCAAAGTAGAGATTAGTCAAACTAATAGCCTTACAATAAGGTTGAAATTTAAACCTTTTATCTTTTTCCATAATATGCAAAGCACGAGTGAGGTATTCCATAGCCAAAATAAATAATAAAGGGGACATTGGGTCCCCTTGCCTCAACCCTTACTTCCAACAAATTCCCCACCCTACTCCTCTTTTATAATTAGAACATAAGACACAAAAGTTAAACAAATAAGAATCCAGTTCCTCAATTTTCTAGGGAACCCATGTGCTTCCAATATATCTTCTACAAGCTGTCAATCCATTGAATTGTAAGCTTTTTATATAAATTTTGAATAGGCACTTAGGAGACATTGTTTTTCTCTTATACAGCTGCAAAACATCTTGTAGAATTATGATATTGTGCACAATGTACCTACAAGCAACAAATGCTCCTTCATTTTCTGAGATCAGTGAAGGCAAAACCTCTTTAAACCTATTGCAAATCATCTTGGATATGATTTTATATATCTTGAAGTAACACACAATAGGACGAAATTACCCAAGCTTACAGGCTATCCCTATTTATCAAATTAACATAATACTAGTCTTGTTCACCATATATATGAAAAATTCTAAAATAACATCTTTAATATCTCTACCAACCACAGACCACGCATCTAGGAAGAAGCCACTGCCATACTAGTCCACTCATATACTCTTAACCACTCTAATAGACTGGAGGGCCTCCTTCACTACTTTTCTCGAGAAAGGTCTAATCAACTGTACCTTTTTATCTAAAGATAAAGTGTTACCAACTTTAATAACATATGCATTAGCCCTTCTTATTTTTCTCCCAACATTTGCCTAAAGAATTCAGAAAAGCAATCCACTATATCATTCTATTCAAAGAGCATAGTGCCATTCTCATCTTCAGCCACCAAAATATTATTCTTCTTCATTTTGTCTTTAAACAATGAGTAAAAGAAGGATGACCTAGAGTCACCGAATCTAATCCACGCACATTTAGTTTTTTTATGATAAAAACTTTCCAGATTACCCATTTCTTTCTCTTTCTTGATTTTGCAACTCAATATCGCTAGGAGAAACAACTAAATCTTATTGCACCTGGATCATTTCAGTTATGGCCAGCTCCAGCTTCTCTTTTAAGTTTTGGAAATCTCTCCTATTAAGTTCTTTTAAAGCAACCTCAGCCAGCTCAACTTCTGAAGTACCTGTTGCATCCTGGACCCAGTAGTAGGCCTATCCCAAACTCCTTTAATAATCTCACAAAAATTTACCCCACATGTTAAATTACCTGAAAGGTGGCCTCTTCTTAGGGATACATACTTTAACATGGATCACTATAGTATTATGGTCATAACCCTCATAAGGAAACTTAACAACTTCAGCACAAATGAACCTCCCTAACCACTTTTTGCAAGTAAATACATGATCAATATTAAAGAATATACTAGTAGTCCTTTCCCACCTATTCCACCAAGTGTATCTACCCCCCTTAGCCACCAATTCCTCAAAAAATAGTCCTTCACCCACTCTTTAAAGTACATGATTTCACTACCAGATATAGGCATCCCTCCTAATCTATCCTCACAGGAAATAACACTATTAAAGTCACCTATACATAAAAAAAAGGCAAAGAGGTATGGTGTACCAAACCCTGTAACACCCCCCACCTCTACTTTATATCTCTTGTAGAATGGAGACTATACACATAGGACAAAACCATCTTAATATCCCTGGTAACATGACTAAGCTCACAGCAAACAACTTGAGCAAAGACACCTACCACTGTAATATTCCAAACCCCTTTATTGATAACTAAAATAATTATACTCCTACCAGTCTCTCCAATACTATATACCATATGCCAACCCTTAAACAATTTCCCCATTACCTCTAGAACTTTATTCTCCAAAATTTTAATCTCATATAAACTAAAAATACTAATATGCATGCTCTTAGCAAAGGCAAAGATCATCCTTTGTTTCAGGGGGCTATTAAGGCCTCTAACATTCCAGCTATCCAACTTACCCAAATCCCTCTACTTTTGCAAGCAAAGGATCAAATGCATTATGTAATTCCATATCCTTGCCATTATGCCCTAACCCACCCATAGAAATGTCCTTCTCCCCAAGGTTTTCCTGAAAAACATTATTCTGCAAAATGGTATATTGACTAGAGCCTTTCTTACCACTACCACCAGCTCTCCCTTTCTTCTCCATTACCACTTAATCCTTTTTTGCTTTCATTCCTAATAGGAACCTCATCCTTCATAGTAATTTCCTTCTCTCACATATCCAGGGATCCAATGCCTAATTATAACAAGGTTTTTTTTTTGTCAAAATGAGAGATCTGAGTCTGCAAAATAGTATCCCTTACATGCTCACCATTAAAACGCACAATTTTCACCGATTATTCACCATCATAATCTTGTCGATTCCATGTTTCCCCCAAATTCTCCAAATATAGCCATAAAAAACTTTCCCTGAAGGTCAAGCCCCCAATACATAATAGAATACAATAATGCTCCAATATTTTACCTCTGATTCTATGTCATCTTGATTAATCTTCCCAACCTTCCTAGCACCATAAGATACAGGTGATAACACTATATTTGTTATGATTTTTCATGATATTTAATGATTATTTTCTCTATAAATTGAGTTTAATATGTTTGTTCTTGAAACATTACAATTCTTTTTAGGAAATTTGCATTTTCAGATGTCAAAGAATGAACGAGGAAGTAATTCAAGCTATTTGGGAGAAAATTGGATATCAAATTGGACATTTATAGATGTTGAGAAGTTGCACGGCCTTGATTTAGTGTTTGCACGAGTAGTGCAATTGAAGTGTACCAAGAAATCTAAGAAAAATCCTTATGTTTCATTTGAACACCCTGATGTTCCATATGCACAGGTCGTATAGATATGATGTGCAGTTTCACTTCTCTTTTGTTTCTCAATTTTGAGTGCACACCTTAATTGTCCGTTTGCACATGTCATGCAATTAGGTTGTGTAGACACACCTGGTTACTTTAAAAGCTGAAAATTACAGAAAAAAGAGAGAGATTCGAGTTTCTAACCTAAAATTAGAGTTTTAGAGTTTGTGGGGGCAATTTTTGGAAAAGATTAAAGGTTGGGATTGATCTAATGCTTCATGATACAAGATTCAAGAGTAACATCAACAAAGTGTTCTTCAATTTCTTCCCTATTTCTTTTATTTTTTCTTTAGCTTTTGTAATGGATTTTTACTCTTATTCAATTACTTTGATTTTTGGAATCATAAGTAGCTAACTTTCTTTATCTAGGATTTAGAATGTAGTTAATACAATGGATTATTGTTCTTAATTTGATTTAATAGATTTAAACTTTTTAATTGAATGTTTTAATTAATTTTGTACTTAAACCTAGGGTTTAACTGGTCATTGAATTCTAGATCTTAGAGTTTAATTCAAAATTACGAGAGTTGAGATTTAAACTCATAATATGAAATCAATTAACTTATGATAAGTAATACTTAGTGATAAGATTACTCCTAAGAGACACAAACTCTATTTCCATCTTGCTTAATGAATTCAATTTGTTGCCTAGTATTACAAGAGTATTTATTAGGAATAGATTGGATATTGGTAAACTAACTCGGCAGAGATTTTTGCCTAGCCAAGGGAAATTAGGTATAACATTTAAGTGAAAGAGAGAATCTAGAGAATAGGTTTAAGAATGATAATGCATTGTGCAATGAACCCCAAGTCCTAGGTGTTTTCTATTATTAAATTTCTCTATATTTGCAATCATTTATTTGATTTTTAGTTTTAAATTTTAAACAACTTGAATTTCATCGTCCAAATAACAATTTAAACAATAGTTTGGTACCTGCCATCATTCTTTTGGGAGACGATAACTCATACTCATCACTATCTATAAGAAAAATTTGTACACTTTTAGATTTTATCCTACCAATTTTTTTGCGTCATTGTCAGAGAAGACAATTTTGCAATTCCAATAGTAGTGAACAAACTGTTAATTTAGACATTTTTCTTTTCTTTTTTTTTGTTTATTCATATTAAATTTGTTTTTTGAGTTTTTCTTAGGTAGAGGAATTTGAGTAATGGACTACTGTAATTCTTTATAAGCATTGATAGATGCTTATTAGGTAGATTATATAGCACAACACAAGTACTCAAACTTTTCTTCTTACTCATTTTTTGAGTATAATAATTATAATGATTGGGAGAATCGCTACTGTGAAAATTCATATCTTACAAGTTTTGGCAATCAATTTTTCCATCCCAACCGTTATCCAATAGACAATGTGATTTTAAATTAGTTTTAGAAAGATATTTTGCTATAAGAGGTGATAGGATGAGTGAACTTGAGGATAAATACTTGATTATAGAGGAACATTTGGATAGATTCATGGCTAGATAGGGGGTTGAATTTGAGCAGAAACAATTTTTAAAAACTCCTTCAATTAGTGATGATTATATCTTTTGGGATAATGAAATAGTTGAGGAACCCCGTCAAGGGGAGTTATTAAAAGTGGAAGAAATACACATACTCCAAACACCTTCAATTAAAACACAACCTATAATTGAGCTTACACCATTGTCACCCTCCTCTAAGTGTTTATTGGTTGGAGAATCGAATATTTGTCCAATACTTATCTCTTCAAAACCTTGTTCAAAGAGGAAAATTAATTTTGTAGAAGTTATGGAGAAAGAGGTGCACAAATTTGGAAGGAGTGTCTCAGACTTGCAAAAGGTTGATGAAAATAAAATGATTGCTTTGTTAGATTTTAAAATTGAAGAATTAACGAGTCCATGGGTGGAAGTGTTCAAAATTGATCCTGCTATAGACCAATTGAAGTTTGCAAATCATGTAGAGGCAAGAGCATTTCAATCGAGATTTGTAAATAAAAGAAAATTTTATAAAGATAACCTATGTAAACTTTTCTTCATTTTAACTTATAGAGTCAAGCAACATGATGAAACCTCAAAGTACTTTGATGAAGAAGTATAACATTAAGGTTCAGCTAAACAACATTAAACAAGTGTTGGGTGGTAGGAAACCCACCAATTTTTCATGTTTTTATTATTTTTCTTGTGTTTTTGTGTGCTTTTATTTTTGTTTTTAATTTTGTTAGTTTGGTTTTGAGTGAGGATAATACACATTTGGTATTTTGGATTGTGGTATGATAAGATTTCTTTTGAAGCTCATCATGGCTTGTAATATATTCTTGACATTGCTATAGGTTGATAGATGGAATCCCCATGGAGTACTTCTTTATATAGGGAAGTTCTCTTTTCTCTCCCTCTTTGATTTCTTTTGTTACACACATTGTGGACAATATTTGATCTCTCTTTCTGTGTGTGTGTGTGTGTCAGGGGGGGGTGTTTTGTGCTTAAATGTGTCAAATTTTTAAATTTAGATTGGTGTCCTGAACTTGTTGCAAGAAACTTAATTTGTGATGACGTATGGATGGGAAAGGACTTAATTTTAGCTAAAATTTTGTTCAAAATTTTTCTGATACTCATTTGTTTAAGATTGATTTAGTTGACTTGGTCATAATTTAAGGTTCAAATATAGTAATTAAGAGTAAGAAATTGATTTGACATGTTAGCATAACTAAGTTCTAAACCTTTAGTTACTGTTTTGAGCATTTTAATTCTTTAGTTGCATGAATTGAACTCAGTAAGAAATCCTTAAAATTTTAGGGTTTTGACTATTCTTTTGAAAAAAAATGTGTGAATGAGCAAAAGGGCATAACTTGAAACAATCCATATTTCGCCGGTTTCATGTTGTGTCAAGCAATATTTATATTGAAACCATGAATAGTGATAGTATCTGGTTGGCATGATGACTAGCTGAGTAACCGGGGGTCGGTCCCACAAAGTATTTTACCTTCGCGCCAAAAGGCTTTGTGACATCGCCAGCTAAGTCGGGCTTCTTGAAAAATAAAAATTGAATAAATTGATAAAAAATGTCAATAATAATTTTTTCGAGGGTCTAGTCATTACCTTAGAGAAAAGTATTTAAATCTTGCTTGAGTTTTGTTTTTGCTGCTTTTGAATTGTGTGCTTAACTTTGTAACTCTTGTTTTAGACTTTAGAAGTGTAAATTCTGTCAATGGGATTTCTGAAATTGATTATTGTGTTTGAAAATTGAGTTTTGACCAGGAGATATTACACTAAATCCTTTATGGATGATGTTTACTATTTTTTTAAAAAAAAATTTAGCTAGAAAAAGGAAGTTTTTTTATCCTATCCATAGCCATGAGCTGCTTTGCTTGAGGACAAACAAATGTTTAAGTGTGGGAGAGTTTGATAACACTATATTTATTATGATTTTTCATGATATTTAATGTTTAATTTCTCTATAAATTTAGTTTAATATGTTTGTTCTTGAGACATTTCAATTCTTTTTAGGAATTTTACATATTTTAGATGTCAAGAAATGAATGGGGAAGTAAATCAAGCTATTTGAGAGCAAATTGGACATTTGGGGATGTTGAGAAGTTGCACAGCCTTGATTTGGTATTTTCATGGGTTGTGCAATTAAAGTGTGCAAAGAAATCCAAGAAAAACCCTTATATTCCATTTTCACACCCTGATGTTCCATTTGCACAGGTCGTGCAGTTTCACTTCTCTGATGTTTCTTAATTTCAAGTGCACACCCTCATGGTCTGTTTGCACAAGCCATGTAATCAGGTTGTACAGGCGTACCTAGTTACTTTAAAAGCTTAAAATTGTAAAAAATGGAGAAGGATTCGAGTTTCTAACCTAAAATTAGAGTTCTAGAGCTTGTGGGAGCAAGTTTTAGAGAGGATTGAAGGTTGAGATCAATCTAAAGCTTCGAGATACAAGATTCAAGAGTAATAACAACAAAGAGTTCTTCAATTTCTTTCCTATTTCTTTTAGTTTTTTTTAACCTTTTGTAATGAATTCTTACTCTTATTCAATTGCTTTGATTTTTAGAATTATGAGTATCTAAATTTCTTTATTTAAGATTTGGGATATAGTTGCAACAATGGATTATTGTTCTTTATTTGATTTAATATATTTAAAATTTTCAATTGAATGTTTCAATTGATTTTGTGCTTGAAGCTAGGGTTTACCTAGCCATTAAATTCTAGATCTTAGAATTTAATTCAAAATTATAGGGGCTGAGATTCAAACTCAGAACATGTAATCAATTAACTTAGGGTATGTAATACTTAGGGATAAGATTACTCGTAAGAGACAAACACTAATTTCCATCTAACTTAATGAATTCAATTTTTTTGCCTAGCCAAGGGAAATTAGGTATAGCATTTGAGTGAGAGGAGAGAATTTAGAGAATAGGTTTAAGAATGATAATGCATTATGCAATGAACTCCAAGTCCTAGGTGTTTTCTATTATTGAATTTTTTTATATTTGCAATCGTTTATTTTATTTTTAGTTTTAAATTTCAAACAACTCGAATTTCATTGAAACATTAGTTTGGTACTTGTCATCTTTCCTTTGTGAGACGATAACTCATACTCATACTCATCACTAGCTATAGGAATAATCTGTACACTTGCAGATTTTACCCGATCAACAGAAGACCCAAAATCCAGTTTTTCACCAGCATTCTTAAGCTTGGAAATATCTAAGTTCTACCATGTATTATTGATCTGGACCTCTCCCTCCTGAACCAAATAAGCCCATTTTGATCTATTACTCTTGCTAGAACTCATAATCCCACCAATCTATTTGGCTAACGAATCAGAGAGATTTCTCATAATTTTTTTTAAAAATCAGTCTGCAATCTTCGTCAAATTGAGATGATGTTTCCTCCACCATCGGTTTCTTACCCTCCGCCTTATTAGAGGCATTTAGAGGCGGCCTATCCCTTCTCACCATAATGGACAGCAAAAACCAGAGAGAAGAGAGCAATTCTCTAGGGGCCTTCCATTATTGCTCTTCAAAGTTGTTCGATTTTTTTTTTAATTTTAACAAAACAGAGTTAATCTTAAAGTTTTATATTTGAAAAATGAATATTTTAAAAACTCATGCTCATAAAAATTGAAAAAAAATGAATTTTATGAATAAAATTTTAATTTAGCAATAGAGATTTCTTTTCCAAAATTGTGACCTTATGAGTTTAATATTCCTATAAATTCTAATTAAAATTAAAAGGAAATTCCATGCGTAGATTCTATTTTCTGGATTAATTAAAAAAGATTCTATTAAAAATATATAAAAATAAACAATTATAAAAAGAAAAATAAAAAAAAAAAGAATCTTTTAATTATAGATTCTGTAGACGACACAATGATTTTAACTCCCACTTTCCTTGCCTTTCTTTTCCTTTCTCCCTCCATTCGCTTCCGAATTCATAACTAACCAGGAATTATAATTTACAACAAATTCTACAACAACACTTAATCTCAGCCATCCGTTTACCTTACTTTATGAGATCAACGGCCCTTACTGTACCCAAAATTTAAACCTTTTGACTCTAGTCCTCATTTTAAAACAGTATATAAAATTGATTTCTTTCGCGGCCTCTGCAATTCCTTGTCTCTCTACAACTGAATCACTGAGTTAGTAAACAAACGAGTTATACTGACTCGGTTTTCTTTGTAGTTATGGATTAGTTTTACTTTTTTTTAAACTGAATTTAATTTTGAAATTAGAGCAAAACTCTATAAAAAAAGATTCAAATTCGAATAAGGTGTTTCGTTTGGTTTTGCAATCGCCATTGAAATCTCAAATTTATGAGATCATCAATAGCATAATTTTTCATAATTCTGTATTAAATTAGGTTTCTTTTAGGGGGAAATTTCTTGTTTGTTCCAATGGCTATGGCCATTGGTTTAGATTCTGTTGTATCAAAATCGGAGACAATAATAGCATCGGATCATTCATCAGTAGTATCAATAAATCTATTCGTGGCGCTTCTCTGTGGTTGTATTGTGATTGGGCATTTGTTAGAGGAGAATCGGTGGATTAACGAGTCAATTACAGCTCTTCTTATAGTTAGTATTATCATTCTCTTGCTTAAATTAATTGTAATTAGGTTGGATTAGTTTTTAATGGTGAGTTAATGCAGGGATTATGCACTGGAGTGGTCATTTTGCTTACGAGTGGAGGGAAAAGCTCAAAACTATTAGTCTTCAGTGAAGATTTGTTCTTTATTTATCTTCTTCCTCCTATTATTTTCAATGCCGGGTGAGTTAGTTTTATATATAATTTATTGGTTTTGTGTTTGCTATGTATTTGAGGAACTTGTTCATGATCCTGTTAATGGCCTCTGTTTGCAACATGATTTTCTTTGCTATTAAACAAAAATGTCTTTCGATAATTTATTTTTCGTGACAACCATTGTTGCTCCTGTCTCAATTAATATTGGTCTTCCTCTACCAGATTCCAGGTGAAGAAGAAGCAATTTTTCCGCAACTTCATGAAAATCATGATCTTTGGCTCAATTGGCACTCTTATATCAACTGCTGTTATATCATTAGGTACACAAAAGCAATCTTCCACCCTGTAATTTGCAATTTATAGATCCTGCAGCTGTTATTGGGCTACTTAGTCCAAAGAATGTTTTGCCATTTCAACAGTTAATTGATAAATATGATCGAGTTTTTCGCCTCTTTCATGTTTTGACATGCTTACAACATAGAAAAAGTAGATAGAGAATGAAAACATATGGAAATTTACAAAGCTTTCAAAAGGCGAATAGATTGCTATATTTTTGTCTCGTCAGTTCTGAGCTTACCTTTGAATATTTTGTTTTTATTTAGGTGTTATGCATTTCTTCAAGCAAATGAATATTGGTTCCCTCAACACAAGAGATTATCTTGGTATGTTCAATATGATTTATTGTTTGTTCTCTTCCTAGTTTCCTCCATTTTATATTTGTTTATCTGTTTCATTGCAGCCATTGGAGCAATATTCTCTGCCACGGATTCTGTTTGAACATTGCAGGTATAAATGGCCTAGTGAAGCCACAGCTTTGTTTCAACTTTAAGGGAACAACACTTATAGCTTAATTTGTTTGCCTTGGTTGCTATAGGTACTTAATCAGGACGAAACGCCGTTGCTGTACAGTCTGGTTTTTGGGGAAGGTGTAGTAAATGATGCCACTTCAGTTGTGCTGTTCAACGTAATTCAGAGTTTTGATCTCTCGCACATCAATTCAATTGTTACTATGAAATTTGCTTGGAGCTTTCTATATATGTTCATTTCAAGCACCATTTTGGGAGTTTTAGTAAGAGTCTCTCCCTCTCTCTTTATGGATTCAGTGTGCTTGCTTATCATTTACTGATTCATGGTATTATATTTTTACCTCTTCAGGCTGGATTATTTACTGCATACATTATTAAGAAGCTTTACATTGGCAGGTCTGTAAACATTTTCTAAGTGCTTTCTGTAGGGGCTCAAGTTGCTTTTTATTTCCTCAATATGATGGTAGCTCGTATGAAAAATAAATAATGTACAATTATATGGAAGTCATTTTGTTTGGCAAGTTTGCTGTCTAGGTAGCGCTCATAAATTTTGTTCTCTTGCAAAATCCAGGCATTCTACTGACCGTGAGATTGCTCTTATGATACTGATGGCTTACTTTTCATATATGCTGGCCGAAGTAAGTTTCTTACAAAGAGTAGGGGCTCTCTTTGAAGGACCATATCTTTTGCTTCTTCTGGTAGATTGAATTTCTGGGACAAAAGACATTCATAACATTGTGGGTTTTCCTTGCAGCTATTCAATTTAAGCGCCATTCTTACCGTGTTCTTTTGTGGGATTGTTATGTCTCACTATACCTGGCATAATGTGACTGAAAGTTCAAGAGTGACAACTAAGTATGTTCAGCTACATCTCCAGCAACATGATTTTTGACAATTCAATCATGACCTTTGCTACTTTTTCCTTTATGCTGTCCTGATTATCACATTACTAACATTTTGCTCCTTTTAAACCATTTAGACATGCTTTTGCCACTTTATCATTTGTTGCTGAGATCTTCATCTTCCTTTATGTCGGTATGGATGCCTTGGATATCGAGAAGTGGAAGTTTGCAAGCCATAGGTAAGGCTATGCATTGTGCTGAAATTAGATACCATAAAAATTCCGAAATTGCATAACACAAATCTAATATAGGATCTTTCTAAGGATATATGGTGATTCCCTTTTTTGTTTCCTTCTCAGCCCTGGAACATCAGCCGGAGTGAGCGGAATACTCCTCGGATTGGTTATGGTTGGAAGAGCAGCCTTCGTATTCCCCTTGTCCTTTTTCTCCAACTTGACTAAGAAATCTTCTTATGAGAAAATTGATATAAAGCGACAGGTAGTACGTTCAAGCCATTTCTATTCTAGCATTAACATTCATGAATCAATGTATTAAATGTCTCTGGGTTTTTTGTTCTGCAGATAACAATTTGGTGGGCTGGTCTCATGCGCGGTGCTGTTTCAATGGCTCTTGCTTACAATCAGGTAAACAAAAGGATTGAATGTGCATTCTTTTTCTGCAGAAGCTAATATGGTCAAAACATCCTTCACAGAATTACCAACTGGCTACAATTTTTTGGATCCTAAGAGAAGTGGAGTTGATTTTAATAAACTTGAATTTCTTTCAAGGGACTTGCAAACCCCTTTTGATGTATTTTCGTGTAGCATTCACTGACTATATTTATAATATCTATTTTATCGCAGTTCAACAGTGGGTATACACAAAAACGTCAAAGCGCAATCATGATCACCAGTACTATCACAGTTGTCCTTTTCAGCACAGTGGTAAGTTTCTGCTCATTTAACCAAATTGCCTTATAATAAACTGAGTGTGTCCCAGGCATTTGGGGGTTAATTTGTATAGTTGGCTTGGCCTACAGAGCATTGCTACATTTTATGACAAAGGGTAAAAAACACATTCTTTTTGTTGCAAAACATGAAAGACATTGCATAGTTAATCGTGAGGTATATGCAGGTTTTTGGATTGATGACTAAACCACTAGTGAGGATCTTGCTTCCATCTCCAAAACTCACCAGTGATATGCTGTCTTGTGAACCATCTAGTCCTAAATCTTTAAACGTTCCTCTTCTTAACGGTCAAGATTTGGAGGATAACAAAGGCAGCCAAAATGTGACCCGTCCAACCAGCTTAATGATGCTCTTTACCACTCCTTACATTATTCATTATTATTGGCGAAAATTTGATGATTCTTTCATGCGACCGGTTTTTGGTGGCCGGGGTTTTGTACCTTTTGTACCTAGCTCCCCTACTGACTCTGACCAATGTCCTCCCCAATGGCACTGAGGAGAAGTTCTAAAGTGGTATATATACAACTACTAATTTATCAAACCTTGTAGGTAGGTCTTGCAATCGGCTTGCGGTGTGAAATTTGTTCATAAAGAAGAGGTTTCAGACTGAGTTTGTGACTTGTGACACCATTTTTTTTAGTCAGGATTGGAAGAGCTTGTAATTTGCTTCCATTTTGATGTTTTTAAAAAAAAAAAAATTATTTTTGTCTTATGGTTTGCAAATGAGATTGTAATCGTTTATCATACTGGATTTTGTAAGATTCCCACTGATTGAATTTTTCACAGTTTTGATTGATGGAATGGATATGGAGAAGCACCAGTGAGTTTAAATACTAAAATGCCATGTTGCTTCTTTTACCTTTCTTATTTGGTTATTTATCCAGACATTGGTGTTTGGTTGGTTGTAATGAAATATAATATAATGTAATCAAATATTTACATTTGAAATGCATTTAATTATATTACATTACGCTCCATTATGTCTGACCAACCAAATACTACAAAAAAATATGGATAGTTTGACAATTTGGATTTCTAGATAATTATATTATAATGAAATTATCAACTAATATAGATAAAAAAAAAGTGAATTGATAATTAGATGCTTATTTTTTTTGCCAAAATTCAATAATTTGATGTTGATTAACTATCAGTAAGTGTAGTCCATTGGTAGGCACTTTCTATCCGTTTCCTTACGTCGCGGGTTCAAGTCACATCCCTCCCCAAAGTTGTAATTGTAAAAATGCACGTATATATGACCAGATAGCATCGCTATCTACAATTATTTCCAAGCAAAGAACGTCGAAAGCAATTCATATAGTGCAGCTATATACAATTGTTTCAAAGCAAATAACATTAGAAGCAATTCATTGATGCATTCAATGGAGGGTTCAATTTTTAAAAGCTTGCAAACCCATTCAACAGGGGAGAATCCACGATACTTCACAATTTTTGCAAAAAGTAATGAGCAAATTGAAGAAGATTTTAATTGTAAATGTTACAGTTAATGTGAATCTTAACCCAAATAATTCTAATGATGAGTTTTTTTTGGAGCAATTTTGTAAATAAATTGTGATAACATTCTAAGATTGTCATCGTTATTGGCATGAACGTTAATTGTATGGATCATAGTGTTGATGGCTTAGAATTGTTGATGGCTTCAAAACTAACGAGAAACATTCTTAGTGTGCAATAAAAATGTTATGAGTTCTAATTGTAACTATTCGTGCCTAAAATAAATTTTGAGTTTAAAAATATAAATGAATTAAATTATTTATTTGAAAGTTCAAAAGAGTTTGTTTTTGTATTTAATGGGCCAAAAAATCCTTAAGCCCACCTAAGAAGTTCATTTGATCAAGTGATTCAACATCGTATCATTGCAGAATTCCAGAATGCTGAGATTTGGAGATAAAGACCCGTAATGTATTGTAACTGTATATTTATTTTCTTAGGTGACTGCTGATATTTTATATTTTGACTGGAGAAGTGGTATAAAAGTAACAGGCAGACACTACAACAATCCATCAACTTATCAAAACACAACAATCATCATCAATCAACAAACAACTCAATAACAATCAAATTTCAACTTCAAATTCACAACTTTAGTTTTAAATTTAACATTTCACCAAGCAAAATTTTCTTTTACTGTATTCATCTTATTTTAGCCTTCCTCAGTGTTTTTCAAATTATTATTATCATGAATTTTCAAGGAATCAATACAATAAACTTTGCACTCTTCAATCCCACGTTGCATTTTCTTTTTGTAATCTAAATTTAGTAAAATCCAAACGAATTGTGATAAAAGAGTTTGGAAATCTACACTGTTTGGTTATAAGTCAGTATTACGCATAATTGAGGAACTTCTCCTCCGGCGCATCCACAAGTCTAAAAGATAAATGCGACAATCTTTTTTGGAATGCCTAGTGGGACTACGTTTCACTATGTCGAAATTAAGAAGTGGTAAAGAAATTGCTGATGTTGGAGATTCATCCAACAAGACGCCTGAAAAATCAGGTGATAAACATTTTGAAGAAGCTCAGACTCCTCAGAGCTGCAGCATAGACAAATCTCCTATCGACCTGATGGGATAGCTTGAAAATTATTGATGATGCTAGTGAGAACACTAGTTCTCAAAACTTTGACAAGTTTAAAGTGCTACAAGAGGTAATTCCTCAGTTAGTAAACTTAATTAAATATGCCAACTGTATTATATCTGATACTTTTGGTAATTTAAAAAAAAATTATGATTGATCTAATGTAATCTCTATTTAAAAATATTGATCAAACATCAAAACAGGAAAATACTTATAAATCAGTGGCCTAAGATGAAGCTGCTAATTCTATGAGACATTCCTTATGATTTTCTTTGCCCACTAATGACAGGTAAAAACCTTCTCACAGAAGGGAAGATGTTGCACCTATCAAAATCAATAATCCTATCGGCTGTACTAGCCGTAATATTAATATTAATAATGATAGGCCTAATAAATAAGTCTTTTATAGAACTAATACTACTTTGCAGCTTAGAGAGCATCAGAATAGATGCTTGGGGGGCAGCCTTCCTTAGTGGTTTATGCCAGTTCCTCAGACCTGTATACCACTTCCTCAGGCTCCAAGGGTAGGAGGAGTTGATTTGGATGATGTACGTGATGTGGTGCAAGAGTTGTACAGTCCTGGTCTTCGTCAAGTGGGCCGACTCGAATTTCATAAGCCATACCCGTACATGATTGAAAGAGATAATCCTCACCCAAAGGGTTATCGTGCTCTTGAGTTTTCTTTATTCTCTGGAGAACAGGGACAATTCACACTTGAACATATTGCCCATTTTACCATCCAATGTGCTGAATTGGCAAATTCTGAAAAATTTTCTAATTTAAAGTTGTGATTGTTTCCTAATAGCTTAATCGATACTGCTTTTACTTGGTATGCTACCCCCCAGCCCACCCTACCCCACCCCATCCCTAGGAATTATGTTTTTACATGACAGGAGATGGAGCGTCAATTCCACACCCAGTTCTTTAGGACTGAACCAGAGGTTTGCATAGCTAAACTATCTAGAGTGACTTAAAGAGCAGGAAAAATAGCTAATATCTTCATTGCACGGTTCAAAAGGATGAGGAATAGGTGCAAAATCCTTCTACCTGAAATAGAATATGTCAAAATGGCTCAAAGAGGTCTAGATATTGAGCTGAGGAAGAAGTTTCAAGTTATGGATTTTGAGACTTTTTTTAGCTTGTTGCCAAAGTTAGTGAGTATGAAGAGTTTTTTAGGGAAGAAAATCAAAGAAGAAAACCCTCGATGAGAACTTATTTTCAAGAGATTTCCAATGTTGAAGTTGTTATTGTTGATTTTGCTAATACCGGGTCCTGTGTTTTTCCATTGCTGGAGAAGAAATCCCCAGAAGCTTGGAAGAAATCCCAAGGCCCAGATGCAATACACTTTTGAGTTCTCTAAAACTGATCAAATTTTTTATTTTCTCCTCAAGGAAAAATTTATCAAGCTTTCACCCGACCATAAACTTCCAATAAAGGAGAAGCTAGAGGGAAAAGAATATTATAAGTACCACAATTCTTACAATCATTCTGTTAATGCTTGTTGGGTGTTTAAAATTTGGTACTGGATCAGATTAACAAGGGAGTGTTGAAATTCTTAGAAAAGAAAGATGCCATGTTAGTTAAGGAAGACCCATTTCCACCTGTTGCTTTCATCAATACAATTGACATTGATCTTAGAGCCTTTTCGGATGTTAAAAAGAAACTTAAGGAGAAAGAGGAGAATTGGGACATGCTTGGCCAAACCTCTGGCAAATTTAATTTTTTGGTAAAGTACAACAAACCATCATCAACAGACATCCCTAGGGAATCAATAAAACCTACTAGTTGGGGAGATGGCTCTGAGGAAGGTGGTTGGACAATAAGGAAGAAGTCATTTTATCATAAAAAATCATTTAATAATTGGAGACAAGGCAATCGCTATGTTTGTAGCTGGAGGTCAGCCTCAAGGTGGAATTCCTTAATTGTATAGGGAGATTCCAATATTAAAAAATATTTTTTTTATAAATTTAATCATTCTTGGAGTTTCTCAAATAATTACAAGAGGGATGATGAGGTGACCAACCCGAGGTTCAATAGAAAAAAACTGAGGTTGGTGGTGCCAAAGCCTGTACAACCCAGCAGACAATGGCACTTTGTACAGCATAAGAAATTTCCTTAGCACTTGATCCGCACTCAAAAAAAGAGACTTCAGAAGAAAAATGTTATGGAAAGAAGGAAGAAAGAAGAATAAAATCAAATCCAAGTGATGCATCAGGAAACCCTTGGCAAAAAATCAAACTTCAACATGGAGGCCCTTGAGGATCCTTATCTAAGCAAATGTGATTATGAGATGGACATTAATGAACCTTTGGAGACTGAAGAATATATGGGGATTGATGCAAAACATTTGTCCTTAGGATGTGGAACCACTTTGGTTATACTTTCCTAGGAGTTCATGATGCAATATGCCGAGGAAACAGAGTTCCCTAACACTTGGAGGGTAAAATTCTCAAAATCATCAGATGTGCATCTAAGTGGGGTAGTGACTCAGGCCACTTGGTCATATCAACCTAAAAAAGTCATTCTTGATAAGCTTTCTGTGGAGATGGCCAAACACATAAAGCCTTTGTGAATCAAGGCTCACTTGAACAGTAAACCACTCTCCATAATCTTGATGGATAATGATTCAGGGTTAATGTTATTCCTTTTAGGCTTTTTAGCTCTCTTGGAAAAAATCAATAAGATTTAATTTTCAGTGACATTGTTGTATCAACTTTTATTGGTGAAGTTACTGGTGTCCTTTGAGTTTTGCCTATGGAAATAACTGTTGGCAGTAGAAATTCTCTTACAGCCTTCTTCCTTATGGAATCAAAGGCTAATTATAATGCTTTACTTAGGAGAGGTTGGATTCACGCCAATTGGTGTGTGCCACCTTCCTTACACCAATTTTTGCTCTTTTGGAAGGGTAATGACGTTGAAGTGGTTTGGGATGACAACAAGCCATTTACAACATAAACTAATAATTTAAAAGCCAAGTTCTATGATGTGGATTTGAGCCCTCTCAAATTTACTGGGAGAAAAATGAGGGGAGATCCTAAAAACACTTATTTTTCAAGCATGACATGGAGAAAAAGGTTCAAGATCATTCTGATTTGATTTACCGGATAAGTCTATCGTGCCTTACTTTAAATGACCGATGAAGGGTCCTATAATTGAATAAACTGATGATTAGTCCCTCCCAAGAGGAGTTGGCAGTAGTTGCATTTGCCATTCATAAGCTTCTGATGTAGCAGGCAGTGAATAAAATTGTTGAGGAAGACCCGAAGCTGTGTGATGCAGAGATCATTGAGAAAAGTGAGTTTGCTAAGGATTTTGAAGAATTACAGCTTTAAGATGTGATGGAGGCTCCACCAAGCCTTCAAGATAATCAACATGAAGTTTAAGATCCTCTAGAAGAAATAAATCTTGGCACTCCCTAAGAGCAAAAAATTACATATGTCAGTTCTTTATTAAAAGAAAATAATAAAAAAGAATTAATTTTATTATAAGAGAGGTAGTTGAGCACCGCCTCCTATCAAGTCCGGATTTCACCCTTTTCAATAACCTTTAAGGA
This sequence comes from Codiaeum variegatum, assembly GCA_948294925.1. Taxonomy (NCBI): domain Eukaryota; kingdom Viridiplantae; phylum Streptophyta; class Magnoliopsida; order Malpighiales; family Euphorbiaceae; genus Codiaeum; species Codiaeum variegatum. Next base: position 2,567 of record CAOJBK010554271.1, on the reverse strand, counting down.
GAATGTCTAAAGAAGTGGAATTAAAAGTTTAAGAAGAAATTGAAAATTTGCTTTAAGGCTGGCTTCATCAAGCCGACCAGGTATGTGGAATGGCTTTCTAATATAATCCTTGTTATGAAAAAGATTGATAAGCTTAGAGTATGTATAGAGTTTAGGGACTTGAATTTGGCCACTCCTAAAGATATATATGTTATGTATGTTACTGACATGTTAATTGATGCTACCTCCAGGAATGACTCTTACCATTCATGGATGGTTTCTTAAGTTATAACCAAATTTTCATTACTAAGGAAGATGTTCCTAAAACCGCCTTCATATTTCCAGGTGCTATTGGGACTTTTGAATGGCAAGTTATACCTTCGACTTGAAAAACGCTGGTGCAATGCTCCAACGGGTCATGAATGCCATCTTTCATGACTTTATTGGCCATCATATGGATATTTACATTGATAATATTGTGGTAAAATCCAAAAAATAATCTGATCATGTGCTCCACTTGAGAAAAAGTTTTGAAAGGATGAGATTTTATCACTTAAAACTTAATCCTTTAAAGTATGCTTTTAGTGTACAGGATGAAAAATTATTGGGATTTCTTATGCATCAAAGAGGGGATGAGATCGATAAAAATAAAGCAAAGATAGCGCTTGAAGCAAAGCCGCATCAGACAAAAAAAGAGTTACAAAGGTTCTTAGGGCAGGTCAACTACCTAAGGAGGTTTATTTCTAATCTTACCAGAAAAACAAAAGAATTTTCTGTTTTGCTAAAACAAAAACAAGAAAGTCATTTTAAATAGGAATCGAGACACCAAAATTCCTTTGATAAAATTAAATAATATTTGTCAAAACCTCCTGTGTTGGTTTCTCCTAGGGAAGAGATGTCTCTGAAATTATATATATTTGCTAGTTATGAATCAGTTGGTTGTATTTTAGCTCAAAATAGCCAATCATTACTTGAGCCGAATTTTAACTCTTGCTGAACAAAGATATTCCTCAATAGAAAAATTATGTCTTGCTTTTATACTTTTCTTGTACTAATTGAGGCATTATCTTTTGAAAAACAGAGTTTACATACTTTTAGAGACTAAACTGATGAAGTATATGTTGAACAGACTAGTGTTGTCAGGGAAGATTAGGAAATGTTTGCTAAGCTTGATCGAATTCTCATTAGTTTATCATCCTAAAAAATCAGTGAAGGGTCAAGTTTTGGCAGATTTCCTTACTGATCACCCAACTCAAGAAGACTTTGAGGAAAGGGAGCTACCTATATGCAGACTAAACATTCAGCCTTATGTCCTCAGGTTCAATGGCTCTTCCACAAATAGATCGGCTGGAGCAGGTGTGGTAATTACATCTCCCTTTGGTACCAAAACAGCTTTAAGTTTTACTTTAGATTTTGAATGCACTAATAATCAAGCCGAATACGAGGCTTTAATCATAGGCCTTGAAATTCTTCAAGACCTTAGTGATAAGGAAGTATTGGTTATTGGAGATTCACAACTTGTAATCAAGTAATTATTTGGGGAATATAAGTGCACTAGTTTATATTTAGCTCCTTATTTTACTATTGTTATCTAACTTGCTGATTCTTTTGAAAATATATCTTTTATTCATGTACCTCGAGAATTTAATTGGGAAGATGATAAATTGTCCTAGGTTGCATCAGGTTTGAAAAAGTCAGAAGATTTAACTTACAAGTTAAATTTGGTGTAGAAAAAATGCCACCCATCCATTCAAGAAAGAGGCTTCCAATTCGAGTCATTAAACACAAACTTGAATATGGCGGGTGATTGGCGTGTCAAAATCAAGGCATATCTAAAAAATCCATCCAAGAAAATGCTATTAAAAATTAGATCCCAAGCTCTAAACTATATTTTGATTGGGAAGACTTGTATCGAAGAACCTATGATGGCTTACTATCGAAGTGCCCTTCATTTCCTTAGGCAATGGAGATTCTGATGCATGTTTATGAAGGTATTTGTGGTGCACATCAGGCTAGAAGGAAGATGAGATGGCTGATTGGGAGGTATGGTTACTATTAGCCCTGGATCTTTAAAGACTGCATCACTTATGCTAAAGGGTGCCACCAATGCCAAACATATGGAACCATTCAACGAGTACGAGCTGATGACATGTATCCAGTGGTGAAACCATAACCATTTAGAGGATGGGCCATTATTCTCATTGAAAAAATTTATCCTGCTTCATCTAAATGCCATATCTTCATTATTGTAGCCACTAATTATTTCACTAAGTGGGTGGAGGAAATTTCCATGAACAAAGTTGAACAAGAAGATGTGATTGCCTTCATCAAGGAACATCTCATCCACAGGTTTGGGATTTCTCAGTCTATTACTACATATCAAGGAACTGTGTTCACTGGGGAAGGGATGAGAAAGTTCATGGAATATTACAGTATTAAACATTACGTCAACTCCATATTATGCTCAAGCCAATGGTCAAGAGGAGGCTTCCAAAAAAATCATCATTGACATATTGGAGAAGATGCTTGAGGTCAATCCTAAAGATTGGGTAAGAATAATGTTAGAAACTTTGTGGGCATATCGAACT
>CAOJBK010554039.1:0-12009 GCA_948294925.1 Codiaeum variegatum | reverse complement strand
ACTTGTGCTTAATGTTGATATTTTTTATTTTAAATTGGTTGATTAGTTTGAACTTGAGAAAAATAAGTTTTGATTTTAAGGTGATGATTTAATGATCTAGATTGAGCTAATGTCTTTATTTGTTGACATTTTTTCAAATTTAGTTATTCATTTAGGTCAATGTTTTAATTTTCTTAGTTAATTGCTGTATTTTGAGTTTAGAGTTTAAAAGTAAAGCGTTTTCTTGATATTATGGCATCATTATAATTTGAAGTTCTTGTTAAATGTTTGAGAATATGGATTTGAATGTTGCTTAGTTAAAATTTTAGCAAACTATCTTTAGTAATCTTAGGAATTTAATGATATCTTTTTTATGTAATATGCATAGATTGTAAATTAATAAAAAAAGGCTGCATTTAAACAAAAAAAAAATTAAAACAAGAGCTTTGAAAATAATTCAATATTTTGTTGGTTCCTATTTTGTGCAAAGTAAAATAAATCTAAAGGAACTATGAATAGTGCTAGTAGCCGACTTATGTAAGTGGTAAGTTGAGTAACCGAAGGTTGGAACCACAAAGTGTTTACCTTCTATTCAAAAGGATAATAATGAAATTAGTTAAGTAGAGCTCCTTGATGTAATATAATAAAAAGGGTGCATGTTCTTAAAGTTGAAATTGCATAATATGTGTGCTATTTCAAAAAGATTGAGTTGGTTCCTAAGCATGAAAAACCTTAATTTGCCTACTTTTAGTTTTGTTGCATGAAAAGAAGTTTTGCTCATTCAATTAACTTGAATTTTGATGCTTGGTTATGATATAGTATCATTGAAATTGTTGAAATTGGATTTTAAGTTTAAAGTTTGATTAATTGATTAAGAAATTTTTGACATTAACTTGTTTGAATAGTTAAATTAGAAAAATTGAAACTTGGTATTTCATAGCTTAAGTAAAGAAAGTTAAGTTTTCTAATCATTATCCTTATTTTGTTTTGCTTAAGGACAAGCAAAAGCTTAAGTATGGGGTAATTGTTTTGTACATATTTATACATACTTTTTCTTTAGGATTGAAGTTTATTTTTACCCAAAAAATGTGTTTGTTAATTGTCTTTTAGAGAAAATCATGAATTTGTGCAAAAATGAAGCTATTGGATCGAAATATGAAATTCCTGAGTTATCATATTTGAAAGGCACAATTTTTGGAGGTTTCAAGTCATTTTTCTTAAGCACAGGTCATGCCCAAAAAGTTAAAGGTCATGCCAATTGAGTTCAAGTCGTGTAGCTTACTAAGTTGAGAATTGCTAGAGAAAGGTCATAATATAGGGCATGCAAAAATACGTTAAGGCCGTGTGGATTGGATTTATGTCGTGCGACTTACTGAAATAAATTCATTGAATTGTATGGGGTGGAAGCTATCTGCACAAACCATGTGGATGCTTATAATGGGTTGTGATGACACTCGTAAAACACATAAAAAGGAAATTTTCTATAATTTGTAGGTTATCATTTAAATCCTATTCACTCTAGCCATTCATTCAGCTCAAGTTTCTTCCTAATCTATTTCTAAAGAACTTTCTTAGGAGAGAAACTTAGTTTTAAAGAGGTTTAGCTTGAATTTGTGTTAGGATTTTATAATTGTTTTGTTAGTTTTTCATCAATTTAGCTTGTATTCAAGATTGGGTTGAATTTCTCCAAAGAGATCGGGATTTTCTATAATTTGTTTGAGGTTTTTAATCTTATAATCTTTTCAACTTTAATTCTTTCTGGTTATCTTTGTGTTAAGAGATTAAGCATGATTTCTCTTAGATTTATTATTAATTTATTAAGATCAAAACCAATCATGAGCAAAATTTGTTATTGTCTGGTGATTGATCGTTAAGTAGTCTTGATATGAATCATAGTAATTAGATTCTTTGATTTGTGTTTAACCTTGCTTGATTGAATTGGATTTAAAGTTAATAAATGATTTCTTGATCACCAATTAGTTTAATTTACGGTTAGGGTGATGGAGCAAGAGTGGAAATCTAAACTCAAAAATATTTAATTAAGATTCTAAAACAAATTAGGAATATAGGTTTTAGTCTTAAATCCTTTTATTGATGCATGTTTTCTCTAGATTACTTCTATGAATATGATAGCTAGTAGAATAAGTTCTAATTTAATGATTGCATTAAAAATTGGATAGTTAAACATAATTCATTGAACCAACTGCTTAATTTCATAATCGATGGACTATGGAGTGTTAAGATCTCTAGACTCATTCATATCATTGCATTTTTCATATTTGCTTTACTTGCTTTAGTATAATTGCTTAATTTACTTTTCTTTAAAACAAAATCGAAAACTTCTTTTATTTTAAATTTTACTTAAGAAATAAATTAATTAAGCTTAATAAAGCTTCTTTTAGAGATACGACTTTGGATTCTCAACCTATGCTACAATATCCTGTATACTTGTGGTCGCTATTGGTAAGTATATTTTGAGGCGAACTCCAATATCATTAATTCCCCTCTTCCTCATTACTCTTATATTGCAGTAAATATCACTACAATAATGCTAGCAATTAGTAATTACATATGCCTTTTTTTCCTTACTAATAAACTCCTGAGAAGGCATACTAAAACTTCTCTTCGTTTCGTTAATAAAATAATAGACATCTTATGCACACTAAAAGAACCTAATCACTTCCACCAGGTGACAAGTGCAGCTAAGCCATAAAATTTTAAGGAAAAACAAGGTGAAAGAAAATTTGTCTATTAATTAGTGTGCTACCAGTACAAAATATTTATAAGAGTAAATTTTAGCTAGAATCACAATAGCAAAAGAATGTTACAATAACATTTTGAAGTATATAAAATGAAATATCTTTAAAACAACATGATATTTTCAACATGCACTTACTGATTGAAGGTTTCAGGTTAAGGGTCTTAAGATCATCAACAACCACTTTAAATCAATCTTTTAATGAATCTAAGGCTCTTATCCTCTTTATATCTAACACTATTGGAGGACCTTCACTAACTCTTATAGATGGTTCTACAAATAAACAAATGATAAGATTACAACTATTTCAATAAAATCAACACCTTATTCTATAAGCAAGAAATTTCAAGTAAAACTAACAACATATTTTCAATATAGTCAACATAAAAATCATAATAAATTAACTAAAAGTGTTAACATATTAAAAAAAATTCAAACAAAAAAATTAGATTTGTAAATTTATAAATATTTCAATAATGAATGGGTTCTTAACTCCATAACTTTACTCTTATTCATTGTTATACTTTTTGTTATGCTACTATAGGGATAACTACTTTTACATTCTTAATCGATAAGATAGCTACACTAAATAATGATAAGAAAAGAAACAAACTTGTTATAATACAACCAAATATATTCAACTATTAGCAAAAGCAATAGCCATGAGAAGTACCAATACGCAAAGTCTCATGGCTCATTGTTAAAGAACTCAACACCAAGCAACATCTTTTCAACAAAAAATAACTCTTCTAGCAACATAGTCTCTATTATCGAGTAGTTTACTAAGGTAATAATCTTTTGTATAATAAAAGTTAAGGATTTTAAGAGCTTGGGAGAAAAGTAGCCCTCTCACATTATAAACATCAAAAATAGAGAATTTTTAATTATTTGGTAAGGAGGGTTAATCATAATATCATAGGCTAAAACTTAAAAGCATGAGACACTTGCAATATCCCTTTTTCTTCTACAACAATTACCACTTTTATGGTTAAAAAATTAAAAGAATGCAGATTGAAAATGAGTACCAAATTGAAGATCATATGTTATTATACCAAATTTATAAATATAATAGAATCATACCTATATTTTAAGCAATCACACTAAATCAATTCTGTATCAATTCTCATCTAAGACAAATCCTTATTAAAATCATGTAATACCTAATCAGAATAAATCCATCATAACATAAAAATGAGTTTAACGTAATAAAATTTACCTAACATACCTTCATGTTTTCACTTGTTTAGGTTTGAAGGGCTACTTCAACTATTATCATTGTTGTGTATTATCGCTTCTATGCACAAAATGTCTAATTCCTTCAATATTGCTGCCAAGAAGATTCGTTCTCAAGTTTAAGCAAAAATGTCAGGCTTTATCTACATTAATGGCTAGTGTGTACAGAGAAAGACTCGATGAGCAATGCCTCCTTACAGAGCCAATGATTCTTCCCCTTCTCTCATCTCATGCTCAAGTAAACCAATTGTATAATGTTTATGATGACAAATCGCACCTTCACATGGTAATAAAGATTTGCTCCAGAAAAGATATTCATGATTTAATTATCAAAATCGGTGTTTCTCTGAAGGCTAAAGCTAGACTCATCTTTATCCACTTGCAAGTGGTATCTCACTGTCAGAAGCATGACACGTTCACCATGACATAAAGCCAGATAACATTGCTCTGGTCTATAAATTAGATTTAAAATTTAGGGTTCTTATTTGATTTGATTAAAATTTAAGCTTTTATTTAGAAATTGAAGTGTGTCTTTAAAATTGGGTGTGTTCATCCTTAGTCATGTCAAGTAAAAAAAAGAAAAGGAAAATAATTACTTTAAGTGGAGTAGGATAATTTTGAGGAAAAATAAGAGGAGGGAAATGGTAAAAACTTTTGCAAGTAAAACAATTTCGAAGTAAAAAAAAATGAGTTATTAAGTGTTAGGTAGGAAAAATTTTGGACAAAACACAATGGTGAAAATGGGAAAATTTTGGTTGGCACCGATTTTACTGAGTCAACAATTATACATTGACTAAATTGCAACATTATTATTAAAATGTTATGTTTGGTGTTAAAAAATACAACACTTTAACAAAGTGTTGCATTAGAGTATGATTAACAACTACTTATTACATTGATTGCAACATTTTTATCGATGATGTCCCATTAGACTAAAAATATATTATCTTATCTAAAGTAGCACTTGCAACACTTTAAATTTTTGTTATTGTAGGTTGTTTATGGTATAATGCCTCCACAAACTACTCTAGAGCATTCAGTTCCACCTTCACCTAACCCAATAGGCCCTTCATCTTCAGCAGGGCCATCCCAACTACTAGTGTCATAAGCTTTTAGATTGATTTATAAGACATTTGGTGCGACTCAAGTTTTTATAAAATGGCAGGGTATCCCTTAGCTAGGAGAGAAAAAAAAGTGCAAGGCCACTACCTTTGAGCTATAAACATGCCATTTCAAGTAGGATGTTAGCCGACTTAATATGCAACTTCAGCATTTAGAGACACTAGAGCATGAGACCATAGATGCCATTCACCAAGAGAAGGTTCAGAGGTGGTGGATTTCCGAAGGCATTGAAGAAATTCTTTAAGAGGCTAAATGTCAAGGTGCCAAAGAAACCCCAACCGCCTCCAAACAAAAGAAATGATTATGCTCCAACTGATGACCTTGAGGCTAGAGTCGGCATTTATGGTAGTGGCTTAGATCTTAAGGATAAGAACTATGAGCAGTTAACAGATGAGGAGAGTAATATAAAGGAGGGGGAGGCCTAGACCACGTTAGAGGAGGATGATGATGAGAATGAGGATGACAGTGATAACACATTTTATGGTGGTAGGAATAATGTGATGGATAATGACTAACCATAGCATGACTATCTCTTTCACCTAGTTTTATTTATTTTTATAGTACTATTCATTATTTTGGATTTTATTTTCTTTTTCTTTCATTTGGTTTGCCTAAAGTTGGATAATATGCCTATTCTTTTGTGGTTTCATATGAATCCTAACTTTGGTATGAAGCTCTTAATAATTACATAGCATGGATTATAAATAAGAAGCTAGATTTCCTTCTGTTTCAATGTAGTATCTCTATCTCCCTCTTATTTCTTATTATTTTACACATATTGAGGATAATGTGTGATTTAAGTGTGGGGTAGGGTTGATTGAATGATGCATGGTATGAATGTTTAATTTTTATTAATGCATGAATGCTTGAAATAGGATAGCAAAGCTTAATCATGTTATGATTAGGTTTAAATGTGATTCCATTTAAACAAAAAATTTGGACAACATTTAAAAAAAATCACTCACTTAGGTATTAGTTTTCACAAAAACCTTGGTTTTTAATTAAACTTAGAACATTGTAGTTATTAGCAGGAATCAACCTTGGCATAGTTTGCATGAATATTCTCTAGGGTGTTTAGTTACTTCTCCTTAATGGAATGAGTTAGGTTAGCAAAGTATGATTGATACCTTAAGCCTTAATTGTGTTTCTTGAAAAAAAAATGTGAATAATAACAATTGTGCTTAAAGAGAAAAATGAAAGGGGCTTTGAAAATTAACATCTATTTTGCTAGTTTCTTATTGCATAAAGAAATATCAAAAGTCAAAACCATGAATAGTGTTAGTAGCCGATTAAAAAATCATGACTATTTGAGAAACTGAAGGTTGGAGTCATAAAGCATTTACCTTCATGTAAAAAGAGTAGTGATGGACTTAGCTAAGTCGGGTCCTTTTAAAAATATGAAAAATCGTGATTCTTTTGGACTAAAATGTTGAAAATAATTTTCAAGAAATTTTTGTTGAGTACCTAAGGGAAAAATATAGCTTGCAATACCTGATAAATGTTATTTTGGAACTAGGTGCTCAATGTTATAACATGGATGCCTTTGTGCTAGATTGTGTGAATAGTCCATTCATAGATTTCAAAAATGATAACTTTGCTTTCGATTTCACTGGTAAGTCGAGGAATTGTGAAAACCCAATACCTTTGTGAGTTATTGCTTAGCTTATGTTTGTCAAGTTTGGAGGGAGGATCATTTGTGACTGTTTTGTTATGATTGAGTTTTGGTTAAGGATAAGCAAAGGTTCAAATGTGGGGGAATTTTAGAATTAGTGTTTACATCTGTATTTTTCCCATATTCTTGGCTATTTACCTATGTCAAATAGTATTTGATTAATTTGTTCTAGTTTTTATTTCATTTCTTTTAGGGATTAGCCAAGAATTGAAGTTATATAGTCATTATGAAGAGCTTTGGCATGAGAATGAAGAAAATGAGCAGAAAGTATAGAAAATGGAAAAGTCAACCTTATCACAGAGATGATTCAATAGACTGTGTATTGACCCTTGTGATAGGCCTTAAGAATCTATCAACACATAACCAAAACAAAAAACAGGCAGTAGCAAAATGGCCTACCACATGAGAGAGCACACATTCCATATGGCAACCCATATGACAAGCCATTAAGATACTACCCATTTAAGCCATTTGATGGGACTGAAGTATGTTGGCATGCACGGGTGGTCACACGGACTATGAGTGGACCTATGTGGTACCCGATTTTGAGTATAAAATGCTTTTCCCCCAAAATTAAAGAGGATATTTGATGTTGGATCCTTATGTGTTTCACTAAACTCTAGGAGCCACCAAAAGTTGTAGAAAAGCAGACCATAAGTGGAAAAAAAGAGGTGGAGATCTAATTTTATCCACATTTTTAGCAAGAAATTCAAAGATTGAAGGAGTATAGCCTAGAATCATCCTTTAGATCTTTCTTCTTCCTCTTTCTTTTCTTGTTTATTTACTTCCATTATGAGCTAGATTTACTTTATCTATCTAGATTTTTAAATAACTTTACTTTATGTTGAATGGGTTAAACAACCTTATTTATTAATGAAATTGATCTCACTTACCCATTTGTGCTTTTGATGTAAATTTCTTAAATTTAATTATAATTGTATTATTTGGTTGTCCTTTCTTTTCTAGAGAAAGAAAGATTGAACTTTGAGCACTCATAGGTACATTGGATTGTTGTGATTGGTAGAGATAGATTAGAAAATTCTTAGGTTTTTATTTATTTCATGTTCTTATTACTTTTTCTAATTGAATGGGTTTTAAAAGAGAATGCTTGCTCATTACTTCGAAATTAGGGATTTAGTTACTTGACAAAGGGATTTATCTAATTAAGTGGAATATCCAATTGGCTTGTTAGAGATAATTTCATTGAGTGTTGTTTATAAAACCGTAGAGTATTTGGGCAGAATCAACTAACTTTGCATGCTATATTCTTAATAGGGTTCTAATTAGGCCTCAACTAGACTAGACACATTCTGAGCTGTGGTAGGGTAGAAAGCATAATTTGTCAAACTTTTATGCATTTGGATGTAAATGTTTCATCTTAAATAACAAGAAAGATCACCTTAGAAATTTTGATTCAAAATCTGATAAAGGTATTTTACTTTGATAATCCATCACTATCATAGCACATAGAGTGTTTTGTAAAAGAACTCTAGTAATGAAAGAGTCTATGCATGTTATTTTTTTACTAGTATAATTTTTGTGATGAAAAGAAAAGCAAAGATGATGAATCAGATGCAGAAAAACCTAATGACGAACTTAATTTAGATGATAACAAAGTTAAAGAAGTCCAGAAGCCATAAGAGTCTGCACCTAATGATGGTAAGGAATCTACTCCTAATAGTGATGAAGGCTTTGTACTTGATGAGGAGAAGAATCCAACATCTAAAAATAGTAATGAAGTCTAGGCTTCTAAACTTCCAAGGGATTGGACATACCATAGGGACCATCCAAAGGAGAACATTCTTAACAGCCCTTCACAAAGTAGGATGACTAGATCATCCTATAAGGATCTATATGGTGATTCAACATTTTTCTCACAAATTGAAATGAAGTCATGTAAAGAGGCACAAAATGATGAAAATGGGATTGAGGCAATGTAAGATGAACTTAATCAATTTGAAAGAAATCAGGTGTGGAATTTAGTACCTATGCCAAAGCATCACTCTATCATTAGAACTAGATGGGTCTACAGGAAAAAGTTAGATGAGCACAGGATTATAACGAGTCAAGTTAGTTGCTCAGGGGTATAACTAATAGGAAGGTATAGACTTTGAAGAAACTTTCTCTCCTGATGCTAGATTAGAAGCAATTGGACTTCTACGTGCAGTTGCATGTTTTTAAAATTTCACACTTTACCAAACTGATGTCATAAGTGCGGTTTTAAATAGCTACTTGAATAAGGAAGTGTATATGGAGCAGCCTCCTAGATTTGAAAACTTTTATAAGCCTAGTCATGCTTATAAACTCAAAAAGCCCATTAAGGATTGAAATAGGCTCATAGGGCATGGTATGAGTGCCTTAGTAAGTTCCTCATCTAAAAATGATTTTTTAAAGGCGAAAACAATAATACTCTTTTCATTAAAACTCATAATCATGATATGCTTATTATACAAATTTATGTTGATGATGTTGTTTTTGGATCTACTAACAAATTGTCATATGAGCAGTTTTGTGAGGCACCACCTGAACGGACCATGGAATTTCCCTGAGTAAGAGCGCCTGCGGGTCTTACAGCATAGAGGAAACCTTTCAGATTTTACTGCCTAGTGTCGTGGATTATTCATCAAGTTCCCACATTTGTGCCTTCACATGTGTCCATTGGAGGGCACGTCGTGTGTGAAATGTTAGAGTCACCACCTAATATTTTAGAAAAATGGTTTGTCAATGTGATTAAGAAACCTTTATGTATTTAACTCAATTTTAGAAAATTTTAGTTTCTACCCAATTGGAAAAGCTGTTCTTTTTGGAACCAAAGTGGGTTCGGGGGTTCGTGATCTGAAAAACATTTTGATAAAAGTTCTTTTGTACCATTTTTAATTAAACAAAGATTTTGGCCTAAGAAATCATACAAGTTCAGTTAAAATATAATTTTTGTATATGCATGAACAAGATTTTCGAATGAATGCATAAGCATTCCAGATTATGCAAATGACATCAATAAAGTGGGAAAGACAAATGATTTTGCCAGAAGTCCTTCCTCTAGTCCCTTTCAGGTTCTAGGGAAGGCACAACACCCAAAAAAATGGCAAAAATTAATACAATGAAAATTGATAAATCAGGGGATCTGTCCTCCAATCTTATGATCTGGGAGGAGAACACATTCCTCAAATCCATACAACACATGAAACACACAAAACATAAATGGATTATACAATAAATAAACATCACAATAGGACACAATAATATTTAAACATATTAAAATGAATATGAATGAATAAATAAAGTAAAGAAATAAAGTATGAAAAATAAAAGAAAAATGATTTTCGAGTATATGTTATGGAAGGCTTGTCGACATATCCTTTTAGATGGGAATAAAACCCCACGTTGTTCTCCCTTCTCACGATGGTTGGGGGTTGATATGATAACAAAAGGGAAATTGGTTTATTTAATAGCTAATTAATTTTAAATAAATAATTAACCATTAGGCTATTAATCAATTCTTAGCTTTCATTAATGAAAATGAATTTTGATTGTGTGTTCACCTAACTTATTTAGGTTTTGGTTAATTTTAATAATCAAAATGGTTTTCATAAAAAAATGCCTTAATCTAAATTAAAAGGGCTTAATATTTTATTCTGGACAACGTGCCTTTGGTCTGAAATAAAGGGCCTAAAACAATGGTTTGAATAAAGGAATTTGGATAATTGTACCAAATTTACCTTTTTACATGATTTGGTGGTCGGAGGTTCTGATGGCTTGATGAATCTGGAATGGGCCACTGTTGTGCTCGATTGGGATTGGTTGAGTTTCTGAACTGAGCTAGATTGAACTTGAGCGATGTTGAAATTAATTGAGCATCTGTTGTGTCTCAACTTGAATTATCTGTCGCGTCTGTCATCTAAAAGATGTATCCTGACGGGTTGAATCGATGTAAAATTGTGCAATCATGTGTTTGGTGAGTGTTTGAGAGAGTTTTGTGAAAAAAACACCAACCTAAGCTCTATTATGGAGGGTTAAATTTGTAGAGGATCAAAACATAAAACCCTAAAAACTATTGGGCACGTAAGTCACATGCACCACACATGCTCTTAGGCCTTTGTGCATACGTAAAAGGCTTAATGCATGCGTTAAGCGTTTGATGCATGTGTCTTCTTGTTCATGCATGCATCTTAGCATTCGTTTCTATGTTTGTCGTTTTGGACCTAGATCTGTCCTAGGTTCGATTTTTTGGGTCCAGTTTGATTCAGTCCAATTCAGTCATTTGGGCTTTCTAGGATCGTTTGAAGTTCGATTTGAGCCCGATCAGATCTATTGGGCTTGTATTGATAAGCCAGATGCAGTGGTGCCAAAATGAAGGTTTATAAATGCCCCCCTAAGCAGTCAAATTCGTGCAGACATGACACCTAAGTGTGAAAGTAATAAATGCAGGACTTGGAAATTTGCCTATAAATAGGGCGTGAGTTCTCATTTCTTTCCGTAACTTGCAATTTTCTCTAAAATTTTTCTGATAGGCTCTCTTCCTCTCCCATTTGGTTTCGGAGAAAAAGATATTCTTAGATGATACCAGTTCCAATAATCGATGAGGAGGAGGAATAATTGACAGAATTGTTGAGTGAGTCCTTAAGAGGAGAGGTGATTTCAGCCTTTAACGCTCTGTCACTTGATGATTTAGTGAGCAATCCGTAATTTAGCTATTCTGTGGATGAGCTATTTGGTGACATTCCTATCGGGATGTCTGATTCTGAGGTGGTACCCTTACTAGATTCAGATCCCATAGACCATTTGATGATGGATAGAGTTCAGTCGCCTACCCCTCTCAACTTAGATTTGTTGAAGAGGCATCAGGCGCATGCGAGTTGGTTCGGTTTTACCCTAGTATGTATTCCTTGTCGCTCTTTTATTTTTCTATACTTACTTTTTTTATACGCTATTTTCTCTCGTATTTTATTTTTGCAAAATAAAATAGAGTTAGGAATAAATGGAATTGAAAAGTACTAATGATATAATGTATACCTGTAAGATGGCTAGTTTATTTAGAGGAGCGGTCAGTCCCACCTAGTCAGAGTGATTAAGTTCATGAATGCCCACACAGTGGTGGTAGAGATAGTGTCTCATGCTAACCTGAATGGTTAGTTGCAGCTAGATATAGGGCATAGTCCTAATAGATCTTTGATTTTCACCCTTGCTGAGATGTGGTGGCGACCACCAATACTTTCCATTTGCCTAAGGGGGAGATGACTATGAC
>CAOJBK010554025.1:0-24172 GCA_948294925.1 Codiaeum variegatum | reverse complement strand
GTTAAGAAAAACCCAAGTCAATTTTCACACCTCTAAGGGTTAGTAGAGCAAACATACCGTATCTCCCTGAGGCTAATCCTCTACACTTTGTTCAGTTTCAGACGCCATCCATACATCACATGGCTAAAAAAGAGCTCAATGTTCATAAAAAAAGAAAAAGAATCCAACATTTTTCTGAAAAATAATTTTAATCCCTAATGATTTTCTAAATTTTTATAAAAGTTAAACATAAATTCAATATATGAAATAAAATCTGATATTGTTTTCCACAAGCCTGCAACTGGGGCCCAAATACAGTCAAGCATAATCATGCATCATCCTTAGTATGCATCTCCCTCCGATTACTGGTATCATCTAACACATATCTGGGGGCAGCCTCCTGAAGGAGTCTTCACCCCCAATGCAAAGGTATGACAACTATCTGTCAAAGCTCAAAATCTGACAAGATCAGAGCCTTATGCAGTACAACTGAACATCCAACAAGCCCATAAATTAGTATGGCATGATCATCAAGACCAAAATGACAATTGCAACGTTGACATCCCCAACTTGGCATACTGTAAGCCCAAAAGCTGACATGGCATAAGCCCTTAATCTAACAAAGCGGCAAGCCTAGGATCCGACCTGGAACCTATGGGTTCACTATCATCATAATCACATTCTGCCAAAAGATAATTCAGATAAGGGGGTAGCTGTGAACCCTTAATTTTGCACCTCTAGAATTACCGATTGTCTCTTGACTTTTAAAAGTTTGGAACCTAACGAGGTCAAAGGGCAGCATCCGACCCATCATTGGAACCGATTGCAAGGGTTTACATGGAAAATTTTGCATATTTCTAAAGGAAAATCTCATTTTATCACCATTGCATCCGACCCATCAATACGAGCCCAGCGGATCTAACCGGGCTCATATCAGACTTCAAACTGATCCAAAAAAAAACTAAAAATTTGAATCTGACTAAACTGAACTAGACCCAAAAAGCTGGACCCAGGCCCAAATGACAAGACGCATGCTTGAAAGACAAGACACATACGTAAAGTGCTCAACACATGCATGAAATACTCAATACATATGTCAAGCCCTTCATGCATGCGTGAAAGCCCATGCACATGGTGAAGCATGTGACACACGAACTGACCATTTATAAGGTTTTCGAACATGATTCCCTATAAATTCAACCCTTCAGAACATAGCCAAAAAAGGGTGGTTGATTCGAACATTTTTTAATAAATTTTTCAGATGACTTTTCACACGTACCAGACACTTATAGACTCTTCAGAAACACAATTTACAGCCTCTAAAATGAAACATTCAGAAGACAAATGCTATAGACGATCCATTTTCAAGCACTACAAATGATCAATCTAGTCAGTCTAGGCTACTCCAGTTAGTTCAGACAATCAATCAGTCCTCTGCAAACACAGTGGAGACACGATCCAACTTCATTAAACCATCATAATCACCGATTCCCAAACCACGTAAAAGGTAAAACAATACAGTATTCCTTTTACCTTCATTCAAACTATTATTTTAAGCCCTTTAATTCAGACTAAAGGCATGTTATTTAGAACACTTATTTTAAGACCTTTAATTCAGAATTAAGGCATTTGATGAAAACTATTTTCATAACTAAAATCAATCAAACCCTAAAATCTGTTTAGGTATAACTCAAAATCAAAATCATCCACATTAATCAAGTATCAAAATTGGTTAATAGTATGTTGGATGATTGTTTTTTACAAACTAAAATCAATTAGCAATTAAACTAACAATCACCCCACTGTTACTAGAATAGCCCCTTTACGAGAAGGGAGAACGACGTGGGGTTTGATTCCCATTCAAAGGGATACGTCGTTAAGCCTTTCACAGGTTTAACCCTAAACATTTTATTTTATTTGTTTTTTCATATATTTGTTTATTTTATTTGTATTATTTTATCGTTTCATTATTTATTTATATTTTTTGTTGTTGTTGTTATTGTCTGTTTGTATTTTTTTTTCATATTCTGTGTGATGAATGGATTTTGGGGAATGTGTGCTTCACCCAGACCTTAAGGATGGAGGGGAGATCCCCTATTATTATTAGATTTCATTATATTTACTTCCTTCTTTGGGTTGTTGTGCCTTACCTATCCTAAAGTGGGCTAGAGGAAGGACCGCTAGCAACATCGATTATATTACCACTTTGATGCATTATCATTCATATCTAGCATGTTTGGCATGTTCATGCATTTATCCAATACTACTGCTCATGCATACATGAAAACCATCATTTTAACTGAACTTGCATGATAATTAAGGCCAAAATATTTTAATTAAAATGGTACAAAAACTATTTTTTCTTAAAATGTTTTCAAATCACAAACCCCCTTTCGTTTAAAAAAGAACAGCTTTTCTATTAGGGTAGAAACTAAAATTTTCTAACATGGAGTTAAACACAAAAGATTTTTTAATCACCTTAGAATAAAACTAATTTTTCTAAAATATTAAGTGGCGACCCTAACACTTCACACACAACGTGCACTCTAATGGATACATGTGGATGCATAAATGTGTGAACCCAATCCGCAATCCACGACACCCATGAAAGCGTAATCCGAAAGGTTTTCTCCCGGCCTTTTACAGAAAAAAGGTTCACAGATGCGCTCTTCGGGGAAGATCTCACTGGCTATAATGCCTTTCTGGTGAAATGAGCTAAATAGTTCCTCAAGGACTCTCCTTTAGCCTGTTTCACTTACTCTAATGCCTGGATATTCATTTCGGACGGAATGCTTGACCCAAAATGCCTAAGAAAAGTTCAAATAGCTGCGTAAAATTTCCTGTACTCTCCCTTAATCAAGCTCATCATACCACTTTATGGTTGCCCCTTCTAGGGATCCCCTAAAGGCGCTACATTTAACTTCATCACGGGTGGTTTGTAATTACACCGCATACATATAGTCTATGAGATGAGTTATGGGATCAACTAAGCCATCATATTTTTTTAATAGAAGGTACTCTGAACTTGTTTTGCATTTTATAGTTTGTTACTTCCTTTATGAAGAGGGATTTTAATGTCAGAACCAAATTTATGTACCCAAGGGTATGCCTTTCCTCTTAGGAAATTTCTTCTACTATCTTTTAAATATCATCTCTTATCTCTTGAGGCTATTGGTGGCTTGGTCCCACTCTCTTCCTCTTTTTAGGTGGTACCTAACCAAGGAGGCTCTCCTATTAGCTCCCTGTGAGAGTGAGAATGAATAACATTTGACTGCGTCCTTCTGTTAAGTTCTACCATTCTTCTCTCCCCAAACCTAATTCTTTCTCTCATTCACCTTCTTCACCTTTCTTTCTCTCTTCTCCTAGGTCTTTTCCTATCATCCTTGTTTCCATTTCCCCCATCTCCCCTTCTTTATGCACTTTGCTCTCTCTCTTCTCATCTCTCATCACCCTCCCTTCCCCTCTGACTTCTTTCTAACCTCCCCTTTGAGGTATTAACTGCATTTACTTCTACTATCATGGACCTAAGCCTACCTATGTGTCCAGTCTCCCTTGCTCTCTCCCCTTCCTCTTCCTCTCTTTCCTTCGTGCCTCCAAAGTTAAGGCACCTATTAGGAACTCTTTCTATGGAAATTTTTGGGTTTAGAGGTGGTTCAAACTTTCCAGGTGATTGGTTCTTTAAGCTTCTAGTTGCTTGAAGCAAAGTGCTTAGGAGATATACTATTAAGGGTAGGTTTGCCTGAAGGGTGGTAGGAGTGGCTGGGGTAGGTTGAGAAACATCATTGGGTGGTGGTGCAAAAGATGAAATTTTAGTGAGGAGGCTTTGAAGGCTTTATATAGGAGTGATATTATCAGGTGTGGGTATGGAAGTTGTCCAATTTGGGTTTTGAAAGGTGCTAGGTATGTTACAAGTGGGAGTGAAAGTGGTTTTAGTAGGATTTTTCTCAATATTTTCCTTCATATTTCTAAGGAAAATGGCTATAAGAGCTAAAAATAAGGAAGTTGAAAAACTACAACTTTCTCAAAGATCCAAAAATAAAAGAAAATGATTCTCACATAAGGCTTTAATTGGTGGGTGTTAACCTAATCAATAATAATGGATCTTTGAGAAAAGCTTATTGGGCTTCCTTGACAACACTGTTTATAGGCATGTAAGATGAAAAAATAGTCAGGAGAGTAAGGCTATACTTGACAAGGATCCTCCGACGTTCAAGTTAGTAAGTGTGTACCATAAGGATCCTTAAAACTAGTAGAACTATGGAGAATATTAAGATGAAGAAGATGAAGTTGGAAAAATATCCTTTATTAAGTTGGTGTGAGAGGCCTTTTATAGGCCTCACACATATGGTACAACATAAGATCAGACGATCCAGAAGTTTTCTTAGACAAGAGGCTACTGTTGATTATCTTGTTTGTCTATTACTGACGTGGCACAAAAGAAGGGAATGTCCATTGTTGTTAGTGCCAAAAGTTAACTTTTCCTAATTTGGAAGTGCTTGGAGGCACATCCCTGACACAGACAAGCTATGGAAGGACACACTCCTTACCTTTGTACTGAGGTAGTAGGAATATTTTGTCTTGTCCTTCTCTGGGCCCCTTCTTGTTCGAGTTCTAAAGTTGGGGTCTATGTCGAGCGGGTGGACCGGGTGCTAATTTATCCGTATGGAGGATTCCTTTCTCTCTGGATGTCCGACATTTGATCCCCTCTTCACGCTAGAACATTGGACTTGGGCATGAGTAGCTAAAGGAATTTTGGCCCATTATCCTTGTTTTGGACCCTTATCAATATGTTATTGTGGATAAAAGGGGTATTCCCCATTAAAATCAATTAGATTATTAATGAGTAACAAATTTCACATTCTTAAAATGTGATAATTGCTTAGGGGTTTCTTAATGCAAGGGGATTCCCCTTGAAAGGTCCCTGATCTTAAAATAAGCTAAATGACATTTGGGGTTTCAATAATGCTTGGAAATTGATCTCTTTAGGACGTGTATACTATCAACTTAATCTCACTTCTTCAAAAGAAAAAGATAAATTTTAGCGAAAAGGCTATCATTATTCAAATCCCAAATTCTTAAATTATAGAATGTACCCCAAATTTTAATCCTCATCCTTAAAAATCATCTCATACATAAATTTATGTCAAATTTTATAAACTTCCTCGGGAATATTAGTACCAATAGATTCTAGCAAACATTGTTAAAGGAGTGTGAGTGCCTTTATGTATTGACAATGAATGATACTTTAACAAGTAAAGCATGTCACTTTAAATGAGTTCTAGTAGATGGTGACATGCCAACCCACTACCAGATACCTTAATAGTGGGAAGGGTAGGTAACAGATTTATATAATGATGTTGTATTTTACAGCATTTGCTCTAATATTGACCATTTACATGCTAAATTTCATCTCAACATTAAGGAAGATAAGGAACATCGTAAATAAGTGGAGAAACCCAAAGAAAATTTATTATGAGAAGAGTGGGGCCCTCGCAATAAGGATGTCATGAGTGATAAACAACATAACTCAAACTTTATAGCTATAGACTTAGCTCTTCTAACCGTTACTAAGGCTACACTTCCTTATGTTAGGGAAACCATTCAAGATAATACCACTCCGGTTAAGAAATAAGGGAGCTTTGATTTCCAATAGTAATAAAAAATAACTAACAAAGACCCAACCACTTTGATCTTTGAGTCTGAGTGCAACTCAAGCCATAATTCAATGGAAAGTAATTAGAAAAAGATTAGGTCTTATAACTTTACTTGATCTCTTGAATGCTTGGCAAGAAGTCAAAGTCGGATTCCATATCAGTACTCCACTTCGAAGGATTTCTTAGAGTGTTATAATGATTAAAACCTCATTTGATCTTTAATAATAAAGTAATAATAATGTTATTACCATTTGTGAAGGGATTAAGGGCCTTCTGAAAAATAATTCTAAGAAGAACTTATGTTCTAATGCTCAAAGATCTAAGGGTAAGGTTTTCCAGTGCTGAGATATGTTGAGGCCAAATTTCCAATGCTCAATATATTTTGAAATGAGTGTTATGGGACCTATTTATGGGAAAAACAAGGGGTATAATCAGAAAAATCATCAAACCACCATAAAGGAGCTAAGAGGCAGTGGCCCACAAACTAGCGGCGGTTCCTCCACCAGCTGGAGAGCCTAGCCCGCTTTAGTCCTATGGTCACTTCTTATATTATTTGGCTTGATTTCATTTTGATTTAGGTTTGTTTTAGTGCAATTCTACTATAGTTTAGGTCCGATTCACTCTAATTTGAATCAGTTTATGGCTGGTTTGGGCCATTCTGAATCTAATTTGAGTGATTCAAGTTGCATTGTGCTCATTATTCAGTCCGGCACAACCTATGAGTATTCTCATTATCAAATGCTTAAATGTCAAATCCAAGATTCTAATTTTTGGCATCCAATTTCCAAAGTAATTCACTATTTTAATGAGTTTTCATCCATTTTAAATATGCCTTGAGTGCAGACTCATATTAGGGAGCCACCTCATTAGTTGGCTTAGCAAGTTGAACATAAAAAATTAAAAAGATGACACTAGACTCTGGCTAAGTACTTAGGACTTAAAAAGGTGAAAAAATAAGACTCAAGATGCTTATGATCCCTAAGAGAGAGTGATGATAACTTAGAGGAGTGCAAGTATGTGCACATGACTAATTGCATTTTAGAAAAGGCAAGATGAATAGTAGTTTATATCAAACTCATTTTTAGTTTGCTTATCCAAACAATGTAAATAATGAATCATTAAAAGATGGTTGCACTTTAGATAAGCATATACATATTTTTCTTTATCCTTATAATACCTCTGAATGAATCTCTAAATAGATTAGAATAGCCATCCATCTTAAATGAATAAACATGTAATTTATCTAAACTAATGTGATTCATGGATTTAAAAGGATCTAAAGGACTTTATTAGGCTTGTAACATGGCCTTAGAGGGGTAGTGGATGACAACGAGATAAGTTGAATGTACAAAAGCAAGAAAACTTGTTAAGCAAACAATTTGAGTAATTGAGCTAAGTGACCGATTTCTTATGGTTGCATCTCTCTCTCTCTCTCTCTCTCTCTCTTGTCAAATCCGCCTTTTGGGGTTTTCAAATTAGCAAACCTTTTAAACTTAGACTTATGAGACCAGACCTAAATCAGGTTGCTTACATACCTCCAAAAAGAGTTCAGATTTTCCTTCTCCTTTTGGCTTAGTGATCTTCCAAGGTTATTTGTTCCACTTTTAGAGAATTTACCCCAATTACATTGAAGTCACTTTGAATGAATAGCTTACTCAAATATATTCACTCTCATGCACAAGGTGGATGAATATGGGATAATAAAAAACTAAAATAAAAAAAAAATCATTTGGCTCAAAATGATAGGACTAAGAGAATTGTTGATACAACAAGGAAGTGTACGAGTTTGGCTATATAAAAAATGCTTAAATTATTTCCTTTCAACACAATGAATATGAAATTTCACCTTGATAGATTATATGTCATGTTCTAAGAAAGGCAAGGTCGCACTAAAGAAGAAGATATTGTAGAAGTCATGTCTAAGAAAGCATACACAATCTCATTAATGATCAATTAATTGTAAAGTTTCAATATAATAGATAATGATTGCAAATTAAACTTTAGCAAGACTAGAATGTGAGAGAAATTGAAATTTTATCAATTTTCTAACATCGATGTCTCACACTTGAAAAGGTAAGGCATTCTCTTACAAATTCAAGGTTACAGAGATGACCCAAACTAATTAAAGGAATGTTATTGAAAAGATAGACTAACTCAGAAGGATGACTCTAAGTTGTGTTCTTCTTACTTTGTTGACTTGTTTGGTGGTTTTTGGATTGAAGGTGGCTTATATGTCCATTGGAAAGAGTAGATCTCCATTATCAATAAGATCTTAGATCTTATGCCTTAAGGTCTTGTATACATCTATCTTGTCACAATGTTCCTCTTCCCCCCCCCCCCCCCCTAAAAAAAAGCTAATGATGTAACAACACAACCTAAAAAAAGAATAATGATTTTTTGTAATAAAATAAAAAATCAAATTTATAAAAATCAAATGGAGTTGTTACCAACCAAATTACTTTAACAAGCTTAATAAGGACAATCACAATTTGTGAAATAGCTTGATATGTTTCCGGTGGGTCAAATCCTAATAATAATGAGTTTGTGTGTATCTTGGTTTACCAGTAGCTTCAGTGCGAAAGCCAAGCTAGTCACCTGGATTTTGGATTCCCAACTAAAGATGGAGTCCAGAGCTCAGGATAGTTGATGGTGCTGTAAAAATGATTGTTATGGTATGATTTTAGATGGTTGTGTTGAAGGGCGAATAAGGTTACAACTATAGTGCTCACTATTTTTTGAGTTAAGGCTGAACTCTTCATTGGAGATGGAGGTTGAGGATGCAATAGTTTTAAGGTCAGGTTAAAGGTAAGTGGATGATGATGTTGTATGTAATTATAGGTCTAAGGTTGATGATGGGTGAACAGAGATAATGTCGGGTCTTATAATAGGGAGGACTGAATGTTTCTGAGGTAGTGTAGCTAGGGTTGGGAGGTTGAAAGAAATAATTCTCTTTAACATTATGCATAAATGGAGAGAAATTTAAGGGGAAAGGAAGGGAGGAGAAATTGATTCCAGACTTGTTTGGCATTCATCTTTTAATTAAAATGTGGAACAATTCACCCTCGTTCCTCTTACATAAGTTGAATTGATTACACCTCAAATTGAGGTGTAAAAAATATCAACTCTTCATGATGAAAGATAATTATCTTATTTAGTCATTTATAAATATAATTCTCCTTCATTCCCCTTTATCCAAACAAAATAACACAATTTCTCCTTCATTCCCTTTACTAATTAAAATTTAATTTGTCAAACAAAATGAATTACGATTTTTCCTTCCCCACTTTGTTACCATACATAGTGTAAGGGATTGTCTGCGACTCGAAAAGCATAAAAGAGGAGGGAATTTTTTTTATTTTTTTTTTCTTTTCCTATTGCTACTCTCACTTTTTTTTAATAAGGGTATTAGGATTTTATTTTGGGTTAAGAAAAATGAGTTGAGTTAATAGTCTTAGTTTAAGTTTATAGATTAAAGCAAATGGACTTTGGGATAGGTTGAATTATTATTATTATTATTATTATTATGAAAATAAAAATTGATTTGAGTAAAAATTTATTTTATTATTTATTCATTTCAATAATAAAATTAAAATTAGGATTAAAATTTAATTTTCAAATAAAATTAGATAAGACTATTATACTCATTAAAAAAATATATTGCTAAATATACACCTTAATTATCAAAATCATTAAAAATTACTAAAATTTAAAAAATAATGCCAATTTATTAAAAAATTAAAAATTCAATGATTTGATCAAAACACGGTGTTAATATGTCTCATGCGCAACCACTTGATGATATTCACAACATTATTCAATCTTGAAACTTTTAGACAAAACGGATGGTGGTGCCATTAGTTCATTTACTGTTATAAGATTGAGCTCAAATACCTTCTTATTCTTAAAAACCTTTCTTAACGGAATGTCAAATTGGTAAATTTTCTTTACACCTTCTCCTTATTAAAAACATCAATCATACAATAGAACATCTATGAGAATTGAGGAAGATTTGAAATCTACTTCTTACAACCAAACACTAAATGATGCCTTAGCCAGTTTGTTGGTAACCTCATTTGTAAATCGTTGAAAAAAAAAAGAAATTTTAGCATTATTAAATTTCTTATGAAGAGAACAACAATCTTTAATTAAAACATGAACATTTGAATAATTGCTGCCTAATCTCATATCTTGAATTAAGTTGAAGCAATCTTACTCAACTATGAGATTGTCTTTTCCTTCGTCACGTAAGCTTTAAAAGGAGAGTATAGACCATCAATAACACATTGCCTTGCCATTAAGAAGTTACCACTTGAATCTCTTACAACACAACCCACTCATGTCTTCTACTAATTATGAAAGATAGTTGCAACAATGTTAACCTTAAGAACACCTTCCTTTGGCTTACACCAAATAACACTGCCATCTTTAAAAGAACCAGCATGAAAATGGCTATCAGCAACATTTTTAGAGTCTTGAGCAACAGTCCATTGAGATAAGGATCTTCCTGCACTATTTAGCACATTTATAACACCATTGACTTGTGATTTCCAAACCATAATGTTTCTTGAATTCAAAGGCTCCAACACATAAGAAAAAAAAAGTTAAATTGTCCATATTAAGCCTTTTAAAATTATCAATAGAGCTAGAAGAAGTCAGAGAAGAAATTGGGATTCTTAAACAGTACTAGACATTAGGAGCAAAATTGCAGAAAAATAAATAGTGAAGAGTAGATTATTGATCTAATTTACATATGGGAGAACACACATCAGTAATATAACTTTCCTGTTGAACAAATTTACTAAAGTGGGAATACACTCATTACACTCGCTCCAAATAAAATTCTTAACCTTAGAAGGAATTTTAAGACTCCACGAACCACCCTAGAAACTCCTAAGCTCTAAACTCACCTCACCCCTTAAAGAATTATACCCACTCTTGACAGAATACACACCTTTATCATTATATTTCCAAACCCACTTATCCCCACCCCCCAAAAGAATTAAGAGGACTACTAAGAATCTTATTCACATCTCTAAGATTAAAAATGTACCTCACTAAGTCCACATCCCACTGCCTAGTATCCGAATTTATGATGTTAGTCACTTTGATCCCATCTAAACCAGACACCAAATCAGAAGTAACTCTCCCCTCATTTCCCCCAAATAACCAAGGATCTTTCCACATTAAAATGCTCTCCCCATCCCCCACTTTCATCCTAAAATCTCTACCCTAAGATTTTTTAGCTTCCTAAATACTCCTCCAAATGTAACTTGAATTTGTACCTAGGTCAACTTAAAGAATAGAAGAAGTCGTGTAATACCTGGCTTCTTTTTTTTTTTTGAAAACAAATAGTGATTGTATTACTAAAATAGGCCAAAAGCCATTAACAGTACAAATAGAATATCAATCAGTCCAAGAAGTACATATTCAATAGACTCATAATTCATATTACAAATTTCTTTAAAAAATCTGACACCATGGCTAATAATAGAAGAAATTTGATAATTCTGTCTTTTAGTAATACCTAACTTTGAGAACACGGTTGAGCAATGAATTTTGGTCATTTGACAACTTCCACACAATCTTTCCGAGCATAGCTAAATAGAAATTCCACAGCTCCTTGAAACTTATACCTCCTCCCTGCTTCGGATTACAAAGTCTCCCCAATTCATCCATCGAATGCCTTTATTCTAAACACCATTCACACCCACCAGTAGCCATTCACCAATTCCTCAATCTCCTCACATAGTTACACCTTCTTTTGATAAAATAGATTTTCTTTGTTTTGAAAAGGATTCAAGATAAAATGAAAAATTGAGAGTTGAAATAATGAACTTTAAAGTGTTCACCACCCTTTGAGATGCTTTGGTAAGAATTATAATAAATTTCTTATTGGCAAATTAAATAATTTATTTTAACATTCTATTAGAACATTTTAACAATCACCATCATAATTGATTCAAAGTTAATTATAATTTGTTAGCAATCATTAGTAAAATTATATTTTTCCTCCATTGAAAAAAAACGGCACTAGTAGTTTGAAAATGTTCACTCACATGTCCATCGAATCTCTCTCTTTCTCATTCTCTCGTCAAACCTAAAAATATTACTTCAGTTTACTAGAATTCTCTCTCTGCATCCACGTGAGCGTAGGGTTTCTCTCTCTCTGACTCTCTCTTTCTAAACTTCTTTCTTTTTTCGTTTTCTTCACTTTCTCTCATTTTAAAGATAAATTTCAAATTGCGATTTTCTATGTAATTTGTCATTTGAATAACAAAGCTATTATTAAGTTCTGTTTTGCTTGAATTTGTGTAATTCGAGCGCGATCTTGTTCAGTATGTGAAGATTTTGAAGAAACTGATCGGAAGCTGCTTCTCGATTCTATACGTTAAGCAATGTATGGAATTTGCTTGAATTTGAGCTTAAATTGTGCATGTGTTGGTACTTGTTGGAAACATTAGATCTGTTCTTATTTGAAAACTTTGTTTATTTTGCATAAATTTTTAGTTAAACAAGTTTGCTTTAATGTATAGTCGAATTTGGATCAGATTGATGTTGAAATTTGGTTTAGTTTTAGTTAAATATGTGTAGTTGGGATCATATTTGATTATCTTTTGTAATGCTATTAGTCATTTATGGTAAAAAAGAATGCGAGAATTGGATTTTATGTATTTTTGTTATGGTTAGAAATGTTTATTCTTGTATTGATTCAACTAAGAATGGTAAAGAGGATGCCTTTTATAGTATATGAGGTTTAAATGTGGTTCTTTACTAAAAATACGTGAAATATAGGTAAATTTAGTTTTTAAAAACAAATGTTTACTTTAAGAATGACTGTTATTGTGTTCTTTAAGTATGACTGTGGATAGATTTCTTGTAAATCATGCCTTTTGCTTTACTTGAGTGCTGCATTGTTTTTTTTTTCTTTTCAAGTTTGGAGAATTGGAGGATTAAGGCTAAATATGTGAGTTTTGAACTTTATGCAGGGTTTGGCTCTATAGTTGGTAAGTGCAGTGATGTGCTGAGTAATGGCGCTTAGACTTCCAGCTCCAAAGGCAGCTGAATTTGCAATTGGGTCTATTGGGCGAGGGTATGATATAACAGCTGATTTAAGATTGAAATACTGTAAAGGGGATGCAAAGGATCCACCTTTAATTGAGATTGATGAGGGTGGGGGCAGAGAGATTGTTTTACCTGGTGGGATTTCAATACCTAATGTGTCCAAATCAATAAAATGTGACAAAGGGGAGAGGACAAGGTTTAGGTCTGATGTCCTTTCATTCCAGCAGGTAACTGTTACTGTTTCATATGATTTGTTTTTAAGTAGGTCTTCTGTTTTTGAGGGATTGATATTATTGGTTATTGATTAGTGGGCAATTATTTGCATTCTTATGCATCGTTTAATGTATGTGTTTTCCATGTTTGCTTTTGAATTGCAACTTGTTTTTCTTCTGCACTCTGAACATCAATGGGGCACGTGGTGTCTAATTGAACTTTAATGTTTATTTATTGTTGTTGATTGAGGAGTCTCTCCTTTTCTGCATCTGCTTCTTATCTGGCTTTGCTTTGTCATGGCTGACTATGAACAGAAGTAAATACAAGAAATCTTTATCTCTAGTACTTGAAATGTTAAGAGATTGGGATTGGCTTTGTTTGGGTTTTGATTCTGGCATTTGGCCAACTATTTTACTTGCTGATAATAACTAGACTGCATATACTGTTGGTTAAATTGCTTTCTTGGGCTGTATGATACTCTTAACCTGCATGCATTACAGAAGCTTATTATGTTACTTCCCCTTACTCTAATCCTTCCTCGTGTTTCTTCTTCCCTTGCAGATGGCTGAGCAATTTAATCAGGAAATGTCATTAACTGGAAAAATTCCTTCTGGTCTTTTCAATTCCATGTTCGAATTCTCAGGCTGTTGGCAGAAAGATGCAGCTAACACCAAAACCCTTGCTTTTGATGGGGTATTCATTACTCTTTATACAGTTGCATTAGAGAAATCTCAAATGTTACTCCGTGATCATGTTAAGAAGGCTGTTCCTTCATCCTGGGAACCCGCAGCATTAGCAAAGTAAGTACTTGCTGCTATATTTTCATTCAAATGCTGACATTTCTATCAATTTTCAAGCCTCACTTGTGTTCTAAAAGGTTATCTTCGAATTCTGCATAGCAGCATGGTAAAACTGTGAAATGATTATTTAGAAACAATCCATGATGCTTAAGGAATGTGTCCACTATTGTTTATTTATTCTGAAAGAGAGAGTAACTAGGGACTAGATTTTACAAGGAGCAAAGGAAAGAATTAAATGAAGGAACAAGTAGAGAGAAAAAGAGTGGAACTCTCAAATCAAATCAGAAAATTTTAGAAAAAGAGTTGAAGAACTCTCAAATCAAATCAGAAATATATCTGCCAGAAAGACTCTGCTGATTATATAGCATACTTGCTTAGAAAGAGACAAAATTGAAGAATAAAAACATACAATTGAAATTTTAGCAAATTGTACATTTTTTAATTAATGCTTAATTTTGTCCTCTGAAAAAAAAATCCTAATTTCCATCAACCCTGTTATTTTCTTCACTCATTGATGTCTCCATTTCAAATTTCTTTTGAAGCGTGCTAGAAAGATTAGGCGTAGCATATAAAACTGTTTCTAATTACCAGTGGACAGTCCTTTGAGATTCAACTTCATATTTTTCTTGGATAAAACCTCTCCACATATTTAAGTGTCTCCAGTTAACCATGATTTGTGACTAAAAAATTATAAAATATCTTAAATTACTTAATTCTCATAACATGTTAACTGTGTAACCTTGTAATTTAAGTTGATTAAAAGCCTGAAGCTAAGAAATAATTTCAAAAAAACAATATTCCAAATATTTTCTCCATCTTATACACCAAATTGAAAATTCTATCGTCTTACGGTACAATTTGATTATATTCTTGCAATGTCATTATTTGCTAAAGAACCTGAATTTTATGGTTACAAATTGTTAACATTAACTCTTTGAACATTCTTTGAATTCTGTATAAAATATACAAATATAACTAGACTAGTTGATTTAATGCTTTGATCAATCAAAAGTTGTATTTCCTCTTCTGCTGATGGCATAGGAAACAATGTATTCTGTGTGTTCACCAACTTTTGATGAGTTAATAATTTGAGTCATGCTAAAGCTTTTTTGCATCTCAAAGCCAAAAAGGGGGTTAAAAAACAACAATTTGATATATCCGCCGTCCACTGAAACAATGCTAATAGATCTGCTTAGTAAATATTCAGAGTGAAAGAGCTGAACCTTAAAAATCCTATCCTCCAGCTCAGATGTCCTTAGCTGAATGCTATTCACAAAGGTAATTAAGAAAGCATCTTACCAGTTCTAGACCTAGTTCCCTATCTTGTAATAATGGAATCATATTTCAAGTCCCATTTATCCTTCTAACAAAATCTGCATTTATTATTTGTAGTTGTGCCCTCCATTTTTGCAAATGCATTTAAATTCTATTTATTTATGCTAACAAGAACTTATCATTGGGAACAATGGAATTAGTATTAATATTAAGTTTAATGCAGTTGAACTGAAGGTTATAAAATCTGATTGAAAATCACATACTTTTTTTATTTTACTGCTTGTTGATTAAAATAACATGTTTGTGTTGGATTAGTAAAGAAGTGCAATCTATTTTGGCTTAGATATATTTAGTATGAGTTTTTGCTTGCATTGCATCACTAGGAGGTAAAATATCAGTTACCTTTAAAATGAACCATTTATTTAGTTTGGAACTGAGATTTTAACAGTGCGTTTACTGATCCAGATTCATTGATACATTTGGTACTCATATCATTGTTGGCGTGAAGATGGGAGGGAAGGATGTCATATATGTGAAACAACAACATTCATCGATTCTTAAGCCAGCTGATCTACAGAAGAGACTGAAGGAGATGGCTGATAAGAGGTTTTCAGATACTGGTGGGCAGTGTGGTGTGTCTTCTGAACAAGTTTTCCAGAACAAGGTTTGTGGTAATAGCGAATTGGGTGATTATACAAAATTTATTGCTCTCACAGTAATACTCATTTTTCTGTAAGGATAATTTGATGTTAAATTGTTGTGTAGTCATACCTTCCTGGTTTGGTCATCGTTAGTGTAAATCAAGAGAGTTAAATTGCATGCATCATGTAGCATTTTAGGGTGTGTTGTGGCCAAAGCCTAATAGTTAGAATAGGTCATGATATAGAGAGGGTGTATATGGTGTAACAGTTAATGCCGATAGCTGCAAAAATTTAATAGCTTCTGGTGGAATGCAACAGCCGTTTGTTTCTCTTCTGATTCTTGAATATCTGTCACATATGACAGCCTGTAGTATGATGGTAGATTAGCAATAGGAAAGGTACATAATGCCCATTACCTTATGTTGGGGATTTTTTTTAGGAAGAAAAAAAAGTAAACATATCCTTTTATGTGCAACAGAAATTTGTCTTGTATCCTTTTCCAGGTGTCTCATCTAATTATTATTTTTTCAGGTTGAAATCAAGGAACAGCGACTGAGGTTTGCTGATGCTAGCTGCTCTAGTTCTTATTCTCTGAAGGAGGTGTGTTCTGTCTCAACATTATTCTTGATATAGTATTGCTATTGGATGATTATGATGAATTCATACCTATTCAGAGTCTCCCCTAAAGATATATTGGGCTTTCCTTTTCACAAAAGTATATTTTTGTGCTCTCACATTTAATTACTGACTGTAATTGCAGGATATTGTGAGAATTTACAAAAGGAGAGGGGGAAGTGATAACAAAGGCCTGTCACATAGTGACTGGTTACATTCTGTTCAATTGGAGCCTGATGTAATCTCAATGTCCTTTATTCCGATTACCTCTCTGTTGAATGGTGTTCCAGGAAGTGGATTTTTGAGTCATGCCATAAATTTATATCTACGGTGTGAGTAGGACTGCTCCAGTTTGTAACTTGGAATTTTTATTAGTTTTGGTACTAATTATATTGCACACTGCATGCTTTTCTCTACTTTGTAAAAGCCTCTTTGGTTTTCTCCGCTAGGTCTTTTAAGTGTTTACATTTGATTGATATTCTGATCTGTTATGGATTGCTTTTGATCTATTGATTGCTTCTCTACACACAATGCCGGTAAGATTATCATTGAAAACAACTTTCATTGTTTGCTTGTGCTTACCAGATAAGCCCCCAATTGAAGAGCTACACCAGTTTTTGGAATTTCAGCTGCCAAGGCAGTGGGCACCAGTGTTCAGTGAACTTCCTCTTGGTCCACAACGAAAGCAGCATTGTACTACATCTTTACAATTTAGTCTTATGGGGCCTAAGCTTTTTGTGAATACCACTCCGGTAAAACCTCCTCTTATCAAACTATTTCTTGTATTTTTTACATGGCTGTGCTGATAATTTAACTGAAAAGGTTTCATACTTATTCGTTGCATTGTACTTTATGAATTACTAGAATATCTTTGTGCATTATTATATCTCATCTATATTTATTTGCTTAGAAGTCAATCATCGTGGCTAACAGATAGAGACCACTGGTTTTGTAAATTCTGCAGACAGTAATTCGTTGTCTGTGCCATAATCTGGAGGTATAACTTTAATAAAAAAATTCTGATAGACTAAGAATTTATTCTTGTTTTTAGTATTTTAAGAACTGCAATCAAGAAAGTACCAAGATACATGCAATAAGCTGGCAGAATAATGTAAATATAATGGATATGCTTATTGAGATTAAATCTTACTATTACAGTACTGTGATTGCTGTGAAATTTCAAGAGCAACGATTTTTTATTGAACATTTCAGCATTTCACCAGACAAAAATTTTTTGTTCCACTGAGTAACATGTAAGTGTAAGCTCTCCAACAATCTTCTCAAAGTGGGTTACTCGAATGGTTGAGCCATGATGTTTGTTTAAGAGTTCATCACTACTTTGTTGTTGTCAAACCTGTTGATTTTGTACCCTTTGTAACAAATTTTTTTAAAAAAAGGCATAAGAAGAATTTTAAGAATATCTCTCATCTTTAATGTAGTATTCTGTTAGGTCCTTGAGAATAATTTTTTGTTCTATCGAGTCAGTCAGTTTTGGAACAAATATATTTAGTTTGTCGTGTTTAACGTGATCAGTTAGTAAAATCAGTACCATGGATTGCCACCATATCGTAGGAGGTTGACTGTAATAAAAGCAATTCTTGTGCATAGAAAGAGGGTGAGAATGGGGGTTATTTAATCAACTTTCTACTGTCCTTTTGAATGATGAACAATCACTAAGCATTCTACAAAATGTTTACCATTTGAAGTACTGTAGCAGAGTGCTTGTATTCTTTAATTTGAAGTGGAAAATTATATTCTGTTGTAACTGGACTTTTTGTGTACATTGAAGAATTTGATGTTCAAAATGCAGGAGTAGGTTTCTGTGGCTTTAATATGGCTGAGAGATGATTAATTAAAGACAAGAACAATAAAATTCATAAAAAGTTTCTCTTGCAGTGCTACTTAAAGAGACTTATAGATGAAGTAATCTAATTGCACTAATATTATTCATTTGTTCCTGGTAGCTATTTGTCTGATACAAGTATAAATAAAGTATTTGTGGTGCTAGGCAGTTGATCAAATCAAATGGTATAATGCATAATTCTATACTTTTAGATATATATATATGGTGCAAGGGGAAAAAGGTGAGAGAAGGGATTGTCTGACGGTTCTGTTTGGGGAAAAAACTCCCTACCGAAATAAAAGAAAAAAAAAAAGAGAGAAAACAAATAATAATAATAAAAAAAGAAATAGAAGCTTCTGTTTGGGAAATAAGCAAGTTCTGTGAAATGTTGAATGACTGAACTTTAGCTATGATACATGTTTTAGAAGACCCCAGAAGTGTCCTATTTATTTCACATCTATTTACCTCTAAATGATGAATGATATGCTCGAGCAAAAGGAAAACATTATGTCAACCAGAGCATATTAAAATCATGCCATGTCTTGTTAGTCATCTTAGCTATGGGTTTGGTTGGCATTGTTATTGAGAAAGAACCACCTTAATTGTCAATTAGAGACTATTATAAATTGCTTTCTAGGTGAACTTTTACTTTTAGTCATTAACATCCCAAAAGAGTTGAACCCCAGTTTCAAATAGTTTTTTGTAACATCCAAAAGGAATTTTACGAAAAAGCAACTTTTAACCATAATGCTAAACAGACTGTGTCCATCATAGTGCCTAAAGATTTTTAGAAGTCATCTACTAAATGCTTTCTTAAAAAGTTTAAAGGTTCTTGTGCAGTAAAATTTTTTTGGGCCAATTGGCTATCACTTAGTGTCGCATCTTTGAGAATATCTCATCTTCTAGATGCTTGTGATCAGTCCTATGTGGCAAAAGAACATTTTCAAATTGTTACACCTACCTGATACTTTTACCTGCAAGTCATACATGGTGATATAGCTATCAGATGGTAATCTGTCCAGTGTCATGTTCATTCCTTTCATAATTTGGACACCGTGCAGAGAGAACAATTTATGGTTGTCATTGTTTGGCGAGATAAGCATGCTTGTTGGTTCAAAACTTTATTTGGCAGGACATTTGACTTCTCTGAATTGTTCCTCATCTGTCCATTTGTAAAATTCTGTTTAGTGGCGAGTGTAATACAGAATTTTTGCCCATCACTCTTTTTAGTAGGATAGTGGCCCTTATAATTTGGTAAACAGTTTTGGAGTTCCTTTTGTTTTCTGACAAAGAAACTCTTGTTATTGAAACAAAATTTCAATCAGAGGGGATGATTTGTATTTCTACAATCTGAAACATGTTCTGTTGGTTATTTTTTGAACCTGTAGATATCTCTTCTATTATGTTCATTTTTATGGCATAGAAAATAACACCAAAACTGGCTGTAGTTGTATTATATTTTCTTCCCCTGTTAAAACCCGACTTTATAAATTTCGTAGTCATTAAAAATGACTAAATTAAGTGAATTTTCTACAGGAAATAAAATTGACATAGTGATTCTCCATCAGTAGATACCATGTACCTTGACTTCTAGGTTACTGCTTGGTTTATTATTTGTTGTATCGATTAAGAAATTTGATTCATGCTATACTTTACTAACTTGACAGGTTGATGTGGGTAAGAGGCCAGTGACTGGCCTTCGCCTTTACCTAGAAGGTAAAAAAAGCAATCGCTTAGCCATACATTTGCAGCACCTTTCATCTCTTCCAAAAATATTCCAACTCTCAGATGATCCAAATGGAAATTTCCAGCAGGAGTCCTATGATCGTAAATACTATGAGAAAGTTCAATGGAAGAATTTTTCTCATGTCTGTACAGCTCCTGTTCTGTCAGATGAAGAACTTTCTATAGTAACTGGAGCCCAGTTACACATTGAGAATTCAGGGTTTAAAAATATTCTCTTCCTACGACTGAGATTCTCAACTGTCTCTGGCGCTGCATCTGTAAAGCATCCAGAGTGGGATGGATCACCAAGCTTAGCACCAAAATCTGGCCTCATATCAACATTAATCAGCCATCATTTCACAACAGTTCAGAAACCACCACCGCGACCAGCTGATGTCAATATAAATTCAGCTGTATACCCTGGGGGCCCTCCGGTGCCAGTTCAAGTCCCTAAGCTTCTGAAGTTTGTTGACACCACAGAGATGACAAGAGGGCCCCAGGAAAGTCCTGGCTATTGGGTTGTTTCTGGAGCTAGATTAGTTGTTGAGAAGGGTAAGATTTCACTTCGGGTTAAATATTCGTTATTGACTGTAGTATTACCTGATGAAGATTTGGAACCAGAGCACTAGCAGATTTTTTTCCAACCTCCCACTTGCCCTGGACAAAAACTGAATTATAAAAGATAAGTGGTATAAAGAAACAAGGCAAAGAAGAGAGAGGAAGAGGACTTAGATGACTGAAGGAAAGGGTTGGTGATTGGTGAAATGTTAATTGTAATATTGATATTTTCTGCCTTGTATTGTAATGTTGATTCTGTTGCAGATTAATCCAAGTTGTTGCCTTCAATCTGATTACACAGGTATTCTTACATCCTCATTCTGTTAACATCTGTTTCATTCCTCAAATCTTAAGAATCAAGTCTTCTTTATTCATATTAAAAATTTACTTTGACATTTTTGCTGATGAAATCGAATGTTTAGACTACATATTGGACAAATTCAATAGTACATTGGTGTCAGGAACACAAAACATTCAGTTCTTGACGGAGGGGGACGTCAGAACGTAGCCTTTCACAAGCCCTTCACCTTTGTCATCCCGATTATGCTAATCATCATTTACTCAAAAACATCCACTGGAATTTGCATTGAAATTAACTATAATCAAAGGCAGCATCCTTTTGCTACATTTTTTTCCCCTGGTTTAAATAAGTCATTTTTTTGTAAAAAAAAGGACCAGCTTTAGATTTGAGATTTAGGTCAACTTTCATTGAAAGGTTGAATCAGGCAACATCCGTGGAGAAGAGATGAGCATAATAATAATAGTTGCAGCTTCTAGCAGTGTGTTGGTAAACAACATAGTATTGCTTAACGTTGTTGAATCCTATCCGTTATCCAATGTTACCCAAAATCCAGAAACTGAAAGCTGAAAAAACAGATAATGAAAAAAAAATTACAGCAGGAATTTGAAGTTTTGGCTCTTTACATGTACCTTTAAAACTGAAAAGGACCAAGCTACAACATTAATAAAAGCTACGCCAGCTGAGAATGCTAAACCAGTGAGCTACAAATTTCACACTGGATGCACCATAAACAAGAGAAGATCAATATGATAACTCCATTCCAATCACAATAGAAAAACAGCCACAAAATCCAAAAGAACCAGCCGAAAATCTATGAATGCCTTATTAATTTCTGTTTTATCTGGATACATTCGGCTACTTGTCTGATATATGTGAGGCTTCAGGAACTCTTTTCATGTCACCATATAAACTGCAGACCACTTGCACACATAAGAAAATACCAACAAAGATCAATAGATGGGTATTGAAAATTTGCAGATGGAATTATACTGACTCGCTACAATTTAAGTTTCAGTCATCATATGCCTAAATTTTACTGATCTAGATAAATATAGCTGATATATAAGAAAATGAGGACTTAGCCAAGTAATCAACACTCCAAAAAAAAAAAAAAAGAACTAATAATTAACAGTATTTGCTCTTTAAAAAAAACTGTAGCTTGCTCAAGGATGAGTTGAGATGCATTATATACCTCAAGCACAAAATTTTAACAACCGTTTCCCCCAATTTGAGTATCTTAAATGATCGAGGAATAAAAAATTTTAGTAACTAGTGAAATTTTAATGAAACAATCATGGTATATATTCAATTTAACATAGAAATCCCAGTTTTTGAATAGTCTCTACCCCCTCTAGTGAAAGAAGGTAATAAGAGATACATCATATGCAGAATCTATGGGTGTGTGATTAAATATAGAGGTTGAGAACTCACATTGATTGATTTTATTGACTGTGCATCTAAACTATATGACTTGTACAAGCATTCTGCTTCCTGTCTCATTGGCAGAGAAAATCAAAATCTGCAGAATAAAATAATTTATTAATAAAGCAACATAAGCTGATACTATATATAAGGAAATTTAATTAATTGAAACAATTAAGTATGAACCTGTGTCAACTTCGGCAGGTTATTTCAATTCAGAGTTTATAGTCACCATTTTTTGGAATCAATTTACAATCGATCTGAATAGTTGGGATGTGAGCAATTTTGGGCCAATCCTCAGCCATGTTGTTGCATCTTTCTGAGAGTTGGGGGCAGCCACTAAAAGATAAAGTGGATGTGTTGAGATTTGACACCCATTCTGGTACGGATCTCAAATTTGGACATTTCCAGATGTCGAGATTGATCAAGCTGGTAATCAGGATAAGATCCACTGGGAGAGACACAAATTCCAAATCCTTGATTTCTTGGATTTTGAGATTTTCCAATGAAGAGGAAGAGCTTGATTCCACAACAGAAACTGTCTTTCTTAGTGCTGGCTCCAATAACTTGACATTGCTTCTTCCCAATGTCAGGTTTTTAAGAGAGGGAAATGGTGGGATTGAAATTAAGTTTGGGCAAGAGTATGTACATAGAGAGGAAAGAGAAAGAAACTGGGGAAGCTCTGCCTCTATCTCCACTGTTGAATATCTCCGCCACCCCTTCAGATTAGGGCAATTCGTCAGGAGCAGAGTCTCTAGTGGGAGGAATGATGAAGCTGATTCTCCTTTCTCACAATCTATGTACTCCAGATTGCTTAATCCTTTAATTGTTGATTCTCTCAGCCAAGGGAATGTTGTAATGGCGGCAAATGTTTGCAGTTGTTGAAATTTCTAATATGAATGTAAACAAGGTTAGCAAGAGAAGAAATCCAGCTGGGTAACTTTATTCTTCCACAACCATTTAGAGTCAGCTCTTTTAGATTGACGTGCGGCCTTAACTCTTCCCATGATATTTCAAAATCTCCACCTCCTTCATTTTCATTGGAGTAAGGATTTGAGTTCCAAGCTAAGGCCAAGGGTTGATGCTTATCTTTCATGTTGGCTGTCTTACATTCAGGTTCTGCATTTTTCACATATTTCAAATTTACAATTTCAAGCTCTCCTCTCAAATTGTTCAAGCCAAGTAATTCCCTAAGTCCGCCGCTATGCTTGTTCACTGGATCACTCCTAACGACAACTCAATTGCCCAAGCCCACGAGGCATATGAGTTGATGAATGAGATCCAAAGATATCAAGCTGCCTAAGATTGACCAACTTTTCCATGTCTTTTGGTAATTGTTTGAGATTGGAACAACATTTCAATTTAAGGACTTGCAAGTTTAAGAGTCTAGTAATCGATTTGGGAAGTATCTCAATTTCGTTATTTTCAGAAAGATCGAGATACTTCAAGTGCTTCAATTTTGAAATGGAACTTGGCAGTCCTGCTTCAAATGATGTAATATGTAGATCCAACACCCTCAAACATCTCAACTTAGAAAAAATTAAATTCCATTCTCCTTCTTCACTTGTAAAAGACCACAAGAGGAGGATTCGTAATTTCAATCTGCCAAGAGAAGCAGATAAAAATTGTTGGAGTAAGGATGGATTATTTGTAAGATCAAATGATATATGCCATGCTTTTCCATTACTCACAGCATATTCCCCACCTGCCTCTGCTAAAACACTTTCCTCTCCATCAACTTCTACAGCCAAATCATGCATTTTACACTTGCATGTTATTGAAGTTCATGGGCCCGTACACAAGTGGGCTTATAAATGAGCATTGCACAAAACCAATTGACTTTTGCCAAGTCTAACACCTACTCATTTATAAACTCTTTCTTTATTTTGTAATCTTCCGATGTGGGATTGATTTCCCAACACACCACTTCAAGTGCAACCGGGTGTTAGTAATGTTAGTAAGCCACATGATAAACCACTTCAGGTCTACAAGAGGTTCACCCATGGTCTGAACCGCAAGTCCAAAGGTTGAATTGGTCATCCAATTATTTGGTTTTCAGTTATTTTTTAGTAGTTATTTCTGTC
>CAOJBK010553896.1:0-10685 GCA_948294925.1 Codiaeum variegatum | reverse complement strand
AGTTTGAAAGAAGTTTAAAAGCTCATTGGTAGACTGGTAACCCTAAATAGATTCATATCTAAATTGGGGGATAAATACCTCCCCTTCTTCAAGAAGTTGAGAAAGAGTGTCTCCTTCGAGTGGACAGAAGATTGCTAATATGGAATGGAAGATTTGAAGGCCTTTTCGGAGCACGTTTTGAGTAGACCCCTTCAAGGAGAAGAGCTCCTTATCTACTTATCAGCTTCACTATACGCTGTTAGTTTGGTACTGGTAAGAGAAGATGAAAGACCTCATAAACAAGTATACTACTTCATCAAGGTCCTACAAGGAGCATAATTGAACTACAACTCCCTAGAGAAATTGGTATATGCCTTTGTTCTTTCATGCTGAAAGTTCAAAGTGTACTTAAAAGCTCACCAAGGAGTAGTGGTAACTGACAAACCCTTGTAGAAGGTCTTGCATAAACCCAAAATCTCAGAAAGAATGCTTTGTTAGGAAGTTGAGTTAGGGGGATATGGCTTGGAGTACATGCCTCGATCAACCATTAAGGCTTAGGCCCTGGCAAACTTTATTTTAGAATGTTCATTCCCATCAGATACACCAATGGGGAGGTTCATAGACGATAACCCCAAAGGCCAACCCCCGAAGGTTAAATGAGAACTGTACGTAGATGGAGCTAGTGGCAAGGGGGACAGTGGAGTCAAAATCTCCCTAAAGTTACTCTTTAACACTACAAATAACATAGTCGAGTATGGAGTTCTTCTTCAGGGTCTCCTAGTGGCCGAGCACTTGTATGTGGAGGTGCTACACATCTGCAGTGATTCTCAGTTGGTCATGGGGTATGTAAAAGGATTATACAAGGCCAGGCACCTGGACATGGCTAAATATCTGGAGAATATTGATCTACAATTTAAAAAGATAAAGGAGAAGATGAAGTGGAAGGGAAGGGGAGGACTCGGAAGGGAAGTCTAAAGAAGAATTAGAAGTTTTGAGCAAGGTACCACTAAAGAGCCAATCCCAGGCGGAGTCAAGATCTTCACCCCCATCAACCCGAGGCATTGAAAGCCCTTCAATGGCGATCAGGGGTGCAAGAGCCTACTCCAAAGCACAAACAGCAGAAATGTCCTTAGCTATGTCTTCAGGCATCAAGTTACTCAATTAGGCCAAATTGCGGATAGCCTCAGAAGGTTGAAGTTTGTTAAAGTCCTTATATTGGTCTGATAGTATGTCCCCATCCCGAATAATATGGACGTGGTGGTAGTATTGGTTTGTCAATTTATGGAAGGAGCTCTAATTAGTAGCCAGTGACGCTAAAAAGTCCATCACTCGATGGTACACCTTAGAAAATCTTGAATGGTCCTTCACTAACCCATCCAGAGTATTACTTAAGACATTCAAGTGATACCTCCTCATCCTTCCCCCCTAAAAAGTATTTTTTTAGCTCGAACCTCCCGGGCTAATGCCTCATTAGGCCCTTTTGAAGCCTTTTAGACTTCCTCTCTATAATCACCTACTCGATCTTAACAGGCTTCATCATTGGGGCATCAACTACCTTAGTCTCAGGACTCGCGACATCCGTCACATGGGAAGTCTAGGTATCAGTTGTAAGACCCCTCTTCTAGGTTAAGGGAATTTCTTGGGGCTCGCCTTCTTCATCATACAACTCCTTCATAGGGATGTCCTCCACATCATCCCCCTCCAGCTAAGCAACCTCTTCTCCACCCTCAGTAGTGGCAAAAGCTACAGTAGTAGGATCTCATTCTGAGGATGAGTCTAGATCTTCCATCCCATCCTTAAAATTCTTCAAGTAGCGATACATTTTTGACTCTACATTCCACCAAGAAGAATTTACTGCAACACGATAATCCTCTGTTGTCCATAGCCTTAGAAGCCCAGTTCGGAAACAACGAATGGGCAGAAAAGTCTTATTATCCACAACACCAACATCCAGGTCGGCCAGTGGGAATAAATTGTCGATTTGGGCCATCAGTTCCTTCAAAAAATCCATCGCCTTCTCGTCAATTAAAGGCTCTGCAAACATCATAAGCCTGAATAAAGCAATGTCAAAAAGTGGCAAAAAGGAAGAAAGGGGAATATAAGTAAGATTACCTGAAGACCTTATTATATTCCTAGGATGAGAATAAGACCCATCAGGGTTTCAGAGGAAAGATGAACCCAATACGAAGCCTCTATCAAAAAGGAGACCACATGATGCTAGCACCAAAATACCGTCAGCATCTGTCGCTGCTAAGTTCTTCTC
Source organism: Codiaeum variegatum (assembly GCA_948294925.1). NCBI lineage: Eukaryota > Viridiplantae > Streptophyta > Magnoliopsida > Malpighiales > Euphorbiaceae > Codiaeum > Codiaeum variegatum. Next base: position 8,443 of record CAOJBK010553896.1, on the reverse strand, counting down.
AAATTTCTCCACCTTGGGTTTCTTCCTATAAGCACCAGGGAAGCCAAACCCCACCTGGCCCCTCTTAATAGGCTTAAGGACCCTAATAGAGAAAAAATTATTCTTCCAGTCATCAACCTTATTGTCTTTGGTCCCAAATAAGCTCCGTAAGGGTTTCTTTTGGAAACACCACATGTAAGGATCAGTAGATGGGCACAAATTAAAGAACGCGTGAAACATCTTGGCAGTGGGGCGGATGATCCTTAGGGTAAAGTACACGACCTCAAAGCAGTGAAGGTCTGCTATGGAATTTGGCATGACCATCATTGGATTTATCTGAAAATATTCAAATGCATGGCAAGAGAATGGGAAAGGAGGAAATAGCAACCCCCTAACCATGTGGTCGAAATACCATATGTAATCTCTCTCCCCTTGGCCATCTTCACCTAAGTCAGTGAAGTAAATCCCGTTATCTATGGAAGGATGTGAAATTTTGATATACCCAACCATGGAGTTGATATTCTCCTGGAGAGCACCAAACCCAAATTCCATGGGCACCATCTTTTCCATGTGTGGCCTTACAGTGCTGTTGAGATAAGACACAATGTCCTCTGCATTGCTTTATTTTCTGGCCTTCTCAAGCTCAACAACAACCTTCTTTCCCTTAGAGGCAACCATTATCATAGAGGCAAAAAGAGAAGGAGATAGAGGAAAGATAAAAAAAAATTAAGTGCAGAAGAAAGAAACAAAAACAGAAGTTAAAAGCATAAGAAATAGACAGTAAAGAAGAAGCAGAAGCAGAAAGTCGAGAAACAAGATGACAATGGGTTTTTATAGAGCAAAAAGGGTGCATTAAATTTCAAAATGTCACGACACTTGGAAGCCTGTAACTGCCTATTGCCTCATTAGTAATCATGAAGATAGCTGGCCATTTTGCCACATTTCAGGAGAAGTGTTTTGAAGCACGTAACGGTCCACTCAAGATCAGATGAAATGACACACTTATAAGCGAGAGGTATGTCTAGTCATTTCGACTGAGGCACGAACCTTTGGCATCCCTCCATTAATATTTTGAATTTCAAAATCACCAACTCAAGATAAGCATTCCCCACTAGGTTCGGGCAACTTCCCCCTCAAACTGTTTGAACTTCATAGCCTTCGAGTACTGGTACTTTGGAGGGATTATTGATATGGGTTCGGATCATCATGGTTCGAGGCCAACTAGAATTTCCCCTTTGTGGAAACTACCCCTCATATTCTACGAACCCTCACTCATCTTGTTACCCCCTTTGGGGTCCGAGCCTCTTTGCCTTTAGCCTATGACACTTGTCCCTGCCACTCACCAACCCTCGATCACATCACAGTCTCAGCTGTAGTATTTCCTATCCTACCCGCTGCTACAGTAACCCCTTCCTTATAAAAACTACATAACACTCATTTTGAGATATGATTTCACTTCCCTACTCTGAGAGCTTTCTCCCCATTTTCCATTCCTCCTCACTGACTTGAGCGTCAGAGGCTTCACATCGGACATCCGTTCTGCCCCTCTTGACTGTGTTTTCTGTGCATGTTAGCTCTATTATAACTAGAGGATGTCTACTCTAACCTTGAAGTGGATTACCCAACATCAATCCGGAATTGACTTTCTAAATTTTACAGTCAATTTCAAAATAAAATATATTTGACTATTATTTTTTAAAAAATTATATAATATTATAATATGTAAATGATATCATAAAATTTATTTTTAAAAGTAATTTTATAATATTATATTTTTAAAATTTTTATATCATATAATAATAAAAAAATAATAATCAAAATGTTACTTAGAAGACAATAAAATGTCAATTTGAACGATTAATCAAGCACAGATGGAGTAGAAAATTTGAATATAAAATCTACATTTCTCACTCTTTTATAGAGGAGTGTCCAATCAAATTAGAGTTGCATTCTTTTTTAACAAACTCTAATTATTATTTATTTTTTTTATAATTATTGTTATTGTAAAAGATAAATATTTTAAAATTAATTTTATTCAATAAAATTTAATTTTTATCAATTAAAATAATTTTAATTTAATGAAAATCAAATAAAAATTACATAGTTTTTGTGGATCATCAAATCTAGCTTGTCACTAAAAAATAAAACATTTTTTATGTAAACTTTTTAAGCAAAATTCAAAGAAATAAAATAAACTAAACTCATATATTCGGAGTATATGTTTAGGTTTTGATTTTTTTTCTTTAATTCAGATGCATAAACGAATCTAATCACACAAATGATTATCCACATCCAATTAAATAGATTCAGATTCCACTCAACCTTCCTATTCGAATGCCAATTGATTCCAAGCTATCAATAATGGGCAAATCTTTAACTTATAATTAAGAGAGAAATATTTATAAAAGAGGCCAATGAAGTTATATTGTTTCTAAATATGTCACGCTTTGAAAATCAAAGTTTGACTAGGCACAACTAAATTAACTGGATTTGACCATATAATATATTGGATTAGTTTAATAACAAAAGTTGAAGCTTATGTTTGGCAATATGGATATACTTTAAGAGGTTAAATTAATTTAAAATGGCTTAGACAAAAAGAAGGATGCATTCACACATGTAGATTTTTTTTCTTAGTAATTTTTTTTCAAATTTTATAATTTTTAAAAGGCTTTATGGTAAAAACTATTTATCGTGCGTTTGTATATCTATCAAAAAAAAAAAATTTCCTCAAAAATTAATTCATTGATTTACTGAATTTATTTACAAATGATAAAATATTACCAATATTATATTAATATTTAAATAATATGATTACGTATTTTTAAAAAAATAATATGATTACGTACAGTACGTAAAGTAGGCATATTCCAACATTAAAGTACTGAAAAAAAAAAGAGGAGCCGCGAAGCCAACAGTATGAGCTGAGTTGTGAAAGAGTGACGCGACTGATGACATGCACGTGTCATCACGCGTCGTTCTGTTGGTCGGAAAACACTGTTGAACTTTTTTTTTGGTGGTGGTCCCAAGTCAAAATCTTCTTCAACGTAAGTTTAAGAAAGTCTTGATGTCCAATCATCCGTCCATTTATTATTTAATAAAATAATCTTATTTTTTTTCCACAAATATTAAGGGGAAAAATCAGTATTCTTTCACTCAACATATATTCAATTATGATGGTAAATATATATAAAAATTATATTGCTTTGATTTAAATTAAGGTGTATATAAAATTATATTTTTCAAAAAAAATTCTAATCACCTACCTTTTATCTTTCCTTAAATTTTTTTATAAAGTTTATTTTTAAATCATAATCGATTTTCTCTTTTGATTGACAATAATTTTAAATATTTTTATCAAAATTGAGTATAAATAATCTCATTATTAATATTATTATCCAATTCTATTGATGAGTAAAATTGATTTTCTTTTTTATACTAAAAAAATTTCTAATTATAGAAATAACAAAATCATGACAAGAAATAAAATGGCTGTGGGACCCACATCTAGTATAAGCCGTTTTTCCTGTTATTTTTAGTGGTGTGCCATCAATAAAACAAAATAGAAAATGGTCCCACGTTTATTTTCCGTAGAATATCCCATAATGATTCAACCTAACTTTTGCATAGTGTTCTCATCTCATCTTCTATTACTTCTCCAGTTTTCTAAATACATCTCCGTCCACCTTTTTTTGGCATTCTTCTTCACTATAAATTTCTGACTTCTAGTCCCGCCAAAATGAACCAACCAGCTCCGCAGTTAAAACCAAAGCCTCCATTTCTCTATATAAAATGAGGCTTCCAGCTGGAGCAGTAAGGCCATGCGCTTTACCTTCTACAACTCAATTTTACTTTTCTTCTAAATTTCAATTGCCAAGCTACTCTAATTCTTTTCCTTCTCTCAGTATCAAGAATTCTAACTCATTAAAGCTCGCGAATAGCTCGGTTAAGCTTGGTAAGAAATGGAAGGAATATCAAGGACTCAATAACTGGGAAGGCTTACTTGATCCTCTTGATGATAATTTAAGAAGTGAAATTTTACGTTATGGCCAATTTGTTGAAGCTGCTTATCGTTCCTTTGATTTTGATCCTTCTTCTCCTTCTTATGCTACTTCTAAATTTCCAAGAAATTCTCTTTTGATTAAGTCTGGAATTGGTCAAATTGGTTATCGTATGACAAAAAATCTCCGTGCCACGTGTGGTTTACAATTGCCACGTTGGATTGATCGAGCTCCTAGCTGGGTCTCCACTCAAACTAGCTGGATTGGATACGTCGCCGTTTGCCAAGATAAGGAAGAAATTTCCAGGCTTGGCCGTCGTGACGTGGTTATTGCTTATAGAGGCACTGCTACTTGCTTAGAATGGGTTGAAAATTTACGAGCTACTTTAACTTGTTTACCGAACAGTGAAAATGAAAATAACGGACCTATGGTGGAGAGTGGATTTTTGAGTCTTTATACTTCCAGTACTGCCACGTGTCCGAGTTTACAAACCATGATTAGGGAGGAGATTACCAGAGTCATCGAAATGTACGGTGATGAGCCTTTAAGTTTCACGATCACCGGTCATAGTTTGGGTGCTGCATTAGCTACACTAACGGCGTACGATATAAACTCCGTTTTTCAAAATGCACCAATGGTGACCGTTATTTCTTTTGGTGGGCCACGTGTAGGGAATAGAAGTTTCAGATGGAAGCTGGAAAACAGTGGAACTAGAATACTTAGAATAGTCAACTCTGATGATCTCATTACAAAAGTTCCTGGTTTTGTGATTGACAATAATGACGTGGCAAGCAATAAGGCTATCCACGTGGCAGGACTTCCTAGCTGGATACAAAAGTGCGTGGAGAGCACTCAATGGGTATATGCCGAAGTGGGAAAAGAGCTCAGGCTTAGCAGTAAAGAGTCACCGTATATAAACAAGAGAGATATTGCCACGTGTCATGAGCTTAGCACATATCTTCACTTGAATAGCGGTTTTGTGAGCTCCACGTGTCCATTTAGAGCCACAGCAAAGAAAATGTTGAGTCGTCATCATAAAGAAAAGTTGGGATTTAGATGACTTGTACATGTAAAATAGAATTTGTATATAATTTGACAGAGCCAGCATTCCCAAAAACAAGAAACGTGGATTGCTATGTAGAGAATTGCCAAAAAAAAATATTACATTTTTGTAGTGTATTATGGTAAATAAGTAATATTTGGAAAAAGTTTGCAAATGCTTATTTGTAAATACAAGTCTTAATGAAATATCTTTTCGCAAATTCAAGTTTGTAGTTTTACTTTTTGTGAGTTAATTAAGATTTTGACATTCTAATATCATCCGTGGAAGTAAATATGACTCTAATCACTTTTTTACTTTAAGATATTTATAGATTTTTTTCATTACTAGTGCTTCGGAATTCATTATAAACTTAAGCCCCATAAATACTTATAATACCATATGCATATAAAATGACATATTATTTGGTTTAATTACAAGAACAATTCATTTACAAATTAAGCTATTCTTTTCAAGTGTCTATAGAATCTTTAGAGTGCAGATAATCATCTTTGAAATGTTGTTATTTTAAAAAAGTACAATATTTTTCGCTTTGATTTTATCTTTGAAGGATGTGGTTCTAAATACTCAACTGTTTGGAGAGGTATCACTTTTATTATATATTTCTCTGGTGTTTTCGGTGACTTGGTCCATAAAAATTGTAAGTTCACTGTTGGGAACGACACCTCTATCCTTTTTTGGTTAGATATTTGGTGAGGCAATTAGACTCTCGCTGCCTTTTTTCCATCCCTTTATTATTCCATTAGTTGTCAGCTTACATCTCTAATATGGGTTATTGGCATAATTGTATCTGGTGTTGGAACCTTCTCTGGTGTCATCCCCTAAATGAAATGAATTACAACAGTTAGTTGTTCTTATGAGAGTTATTGATGAACAACGTATTCAACCTAATAAATCTGATGGTATCTCTTAGTCTCTTATTCCTGACCATTCATATACGGTACATAGTCTCTACTTGGTTATTTTGAACATTTATCACTGCTATGATGATTTGGTTTTTCTTTGGCCCAATTATATTTCTACTAAGGTTGAGTTATTTTCTTGGTTATGGTGGAATAATGGTCTAGCAACTAAGGACCTTTTATTATGTAGAGGTTTATGCCCTATCATCTCTAATTTTTGCACAATTTGTAGTGCTTTTGGTAAAAGTTGCAATCATATCCTCCTACACTACTATTGTTCTTGGAAAGTTTTGACCTACTTCCTATCCTAGTCGAGTGGTTCTTTGGCGATTCCTGCAGATATTAAGAGTTTTTTTGCTCTTTGGATGAACTATGCTCCAGGTAAGTTCCAAAAAAAGTTTTGGAGGACATTCTTTTTTGTTATATGTTGGTCTTTCTGGTTGCAATATAATGATGCAATTTTCAATAGAAATGGTGCTAACTTTGATATTAGACACTGGCGCGACTCTAGACGACTCCTAGTGTAGTTAGCTTGATTCTTTTGTTTCTTTTGTACTGTGGTCTTTTAAACTCTGTCTGTTTTGTAAGGTATATTTTCTATCTTGCTTAGTTTTAGGTATGAGTTTTTTCATCACCTTAATCTTCCTAATTTTGGTTGTTTTTCCCCTAATATTAATAAAAGAATTATGATTATAAAAAATGTTTTTTTTTTCACAAAGTAGTATGAATTTAATAAATTAGAATTTTACTTTTTAAAAAAAAAATCAAACATAAGAATTTAAATTTGTAAATAAATTTCATAAGATTTTATAAAATTCATTTATAAAATAATTTGTGTAAGTGTTTAGATTGGATGCTTTCTATGGTTAGGTTGTTAAAAACAAAGTATATTTATTTTATTATGAAAAAAAATAGTTTTTTAACGAAAAATTAAAATTTTTATTTATATTTTTCATAAATTCGATTATGTTTTCGTAATTCTTCTTAAATGGTAAAAAAAACTTAAACTTTATGAAAAATAATTTTAATAATGAATATTAAGGTGATAAAAATAATTTTATAAATTTATATACTTATAAATCTTATAAAATATTTAATTTATAAAAAATATACAAATTTTGTATTTATTTTCTTAGATAATTATTTTTTACAATTACAAAATTAATTTTCATTTTCATAAAAGTATTATTTTGTATATATTTTATAAATTTAAAGTTTTTTTTACATTTAAAAAGAGTTAAAAAAACTGATTGATTTGTGAAAAAATTAAAAATAAAAATTTAAATTTTTATAAAAAATGTAACTTTTTCATAAATAATATAAAGTTACTTTACTTTAAAATAAAATAATATAAAAAAATCCGATTTTGACTCGCCGATCCATTCTATCATATCCAAAAAAAAAAAAGATTTAGCATAAATTCATAAGTAAAGAATAAGCAGGTTGATCGATTTTAAAGACCCAGAGGATAACGAAGTTACAAGTTTAAATGTTAATAATGCAAATTTTACTTTCTTTTTGTCAAAAATATTTCTACAAACTCCAAAATAAAAACAAACACATGATTTTTTATGTTTCCTTCTTTTTACCAATTAGATATTGTTAAATAATAATGGTTAAAGATAAATGGTTAATTAAGAAAAATGACTTGTGAATTTATAAGTAGGGAAACTTGCACGTAAAAGTTTAGTCTAATGGTAAGTGCACTTCTAGACTCTGGTTAACAGATCCAGGATCAACCCCATCCTCACTAAAAAAAATTTATAAGTAGGGAAACTTATAAAAAAAATTGACATCCACTTGAGATAATAGTTAATGATTATAGTTTAGTACTAGCCTTATAAATTCACCTATTAAAATGACATTTATCGGTTTGGTACATAAATTTTTTTTAAAGAGAAAACATAAGAGTGTGAATTAATTTTCAAATCAATTTTTATTATTTATTTCATTTGAGATTAAAATTAAGATATTGTTTGAAATCAAATGATCTACTTTTCGAAAATATACTTCTTGGAAAATAAATTCCTCAGAAAGTTATTTCCTGTGAAGTAATTACGTGTTTGGTTTGCATGCAACTTCTCAGAAAATAGACTTTTTTAATTTTTATCTATTTAAACTCGAAAAGTCAAATTTCTTAAACTCTCAGAAGAAAATATACTTTCTCCAAACTTAAAAAGTAGACAATTTATTTTTCAAAATGTGTTTAAGATAATGTTAATCAAATAAACACAATTTTTGTAATTTATAAGAAGTTATATTTTCTGAGTTAAGTTATTTCATACCAAACGATAAATAAGAATGTGTAGCTTTTAATGATATCTATTTACTATGATTGATTTGTATATGACGAATTCTCAATGGGGTTAAATCTCTCGGAAGGTTTTCGCATGTAAATCTTTATTATACTAAGTTGTAAATCTTTAAAAAATATGCATTATTATTTATGATGGAAAGTAAATAGCATATGATAATTAGTTTGACTTGAAAGTGACATGGTG
>CAOJBK010553797.1:0-12273 GCA_948294925.1 Codiaeum variegatum | reverse complement strand
ATCTTTTTTTAATTAAGCATGTCCTTTAGTCTCTCCCAGGATCTTCTTACCGACCTCTCGAAACTTCTCACTCATGGCTACCCACATATCATTAGCTTCCATATGCAAACTCCAAGGTCATATGTTGCACAACTCATTTTTGAATTTCTCACGCTTCTCCCCTCTAAGCTCCCACCACTTAATATGTTGAGCATAGGTAATGGACGACCTCCTAGCTTGCTATATCATCTTGAAATCCAACAGTAACAACCTATGTTGGGTTGTTAAAGCTTCACCCGAAATTACTTTGTAATCCTTACAAAAGGCTTTGTTAGACTTCCTTGTGAGCAATTAGTCAATTTGACTCTCGTTATACCCATTTTTAAAGATAACCAAATGAGATTCTCTTTTCATGAAGCATGTATTTGCCAAAAGTAACTCATAAGTCATTGCAAAATCAAGAATGATCTTCCCCTCCTCATCTTTACTCCCATACCCAAAGCCCCCTTGAGTCTCTTCATAACCACTTTGGTCACTTCCCATATGACCATTTAAGTGTCCACTAATGAAGACATTCTCCTCAATTGATATGTTTTGCATGACATCATCCATGTCCTTCCAGAACTTCTGATTGCAATCAAAATCAAAACCAACTTATGGTGCATAAGCACTAATTACATTAAAAACTTTCCCTTCTAAAACTAGTTTAACTACAATAATCCCATCCTCCTACTCTCCTCACCAAAACTACTGCATCCCTTAGAGAACTATCTAAAATAATATCCACCCCATTCTTACTCCTTTCCCTTCTCATGTACCATAATTTATACCCTTTTCCAACCTCTCTGCTTTTCTCTCCTCCCTACTTTTCTCTCCACCCTACTTAGTATCTTGAATACAATCTATGTTCACTCTCCTCCTCTCTAAAGTGTCTACTAGCTCTATAAGCTTACATGTAAGGGATCCTATGTTCCAAGTGCCTATCCTAATTCTAGTCCCCGCTCGTACTCGCCTCTTCCCTCTCCTAGAGTGGTGCCTAGTCCTAATGCTATTAAAAGCTCCCAAGCTGCCCACACCATCACTATTGCTACTAGAATGAAAACTATTTCTAGAACTACCCCTCTATCTACCACTGTATCTATCTTTATCTCTACCTAGAGCTAGCTTCTTTACCCACACCCGCTCATGATGTGGGAACCCTTGCTCACTTAGCATCATATCCGGGCGCCGACATAATACTTCACTTTCAGGGAACGCCCTACACCCTTGCCTATTTCTCATTACACCCGAGTTCCATGTAGCACGTCGCAAGTAGGGGACGCCCCAACGTTTATCATATATTGAGAATCCATATGAAAGTTTCGGCGAAATTTTTACGTTAGTTGCAAACCTACCACAACCCTCCACTTTCATCCGGGCTTGAGACTAGCTAGACACAATGACCATAATCTAGGTGGAATTAATTATTAAAAAATAACTAAAAGAAAAAAAAAAGTTCAATAGTTAAAAGAAAAGGATTAATATGAAACTTGTTGTAAAAACACTCATAAATAATCATATTCAGTTAATTGAATAATCATCCAAATTCTTAATAAGATTATTTTTCACAAACATTATTATTTATCCATCGTACCAATTTAAATGTTTATTTTTCATGACAAAAAAATGTTCCATTAACACTATAATTTATCCATTGAAATTAATTTTTTAATTATTTTTAATAATTAATTAGAATGTTAATCAATAATTGAAATAAAAGTAATAATGTCAATTGACATTAAAAAACTGATGTGGCATTCAAACTACCCAGAAACACCATATTGATACTTTTTAAAAAGTTGAGATATTAAACTGAAATAAAAAAAAAGTTGAAATACTATATTAACTAAAATTGAAAAGTTTAAATACTAAAATTATAATTAATCCAAGAAGACATATTCTCTCCCTTGGTAAGGGAAAATTCAATTACAAAAAATGTAATTTTATTCCTATTCAAAAACAACTAGTCTTTCTCTTAAATGTGCCTAATCACATCTAGACTATATGCGAGCCTTGAACTCGTAATTTCTCACTCTACAAGTAATACTCTTATTATTTATGAAAATATTTTACTAGTTCAGATATTATAGTTAAACACAAAGTGAAATTTTGTTATTGGAACAAATCTAAATTTTTAAAATGAAAATTACACAAGCGTTTAATTACAAAATATGCGAAATTACGATTAGTAATATGAACAGAAAACCAAATAAAACTATAATTTTTTTAATGGAGAAGTGGATTCCAACTTGGATTTTTTTTCTTCTAAAAATGCAATTTATGTACATAAAATTACATTTTTTATGGACTCGGGAATATCTAGCTGGTTGGATCGAGCCACCAATTACTAGAATGTTGGAAACTTCCCCAGTAAACAGACGATGCTTCTTCTTCTTCTTTCGCTCGTCTGCTCAACTTCTCAATTAAGTAACTATTAATCGTTTTAAATTTGAAATCGAAAATAACAAAAAAATTAACCTTTAATAATAATTAAAAACTCTTATAAAATTTTTAAAAATACTTGATTCACAACTTAGAAAAATTAAATTTTTAGATAACCGTATCTATATTTAGTAAAAACAAAAAAAAATATTCATCTTATTCTTTGTTGAAAATGACTGGAAGACGAAAAATCATCTCTAAAAGATTGAAAAATATTATAACAAATTTAGATAATGGAATCTATAAATTCGTGTTTAATCAATTTTTTTTTTAATTTAAGTGAATATCATTATTTTTATAGTGAATCGAAGGTACCGATGTAGTGAATCTAAAATTTTTATAATTTATTATAGTGAATGTAAGATTTCGATATAGTGAATATTTGATTTTCATAGTTTATTATAGTGAATGTAAGGTTCGATATAGTGAATATAGGATTTCATATTTATTATAGTAAATATAAGGTACTGATATAGTGAATCTTGAATTTTCATAGTTTATTAGAGTGGAGTAAGGTTTATATGTAGTAAATATATGATTTTATTATACTTTATTATAATGAATATAATATTTATAATGAATTTGCATGCAAATGTAATGAAATAAATAATGAATATTATTATAAATTAAGTGAATTTATATACAAATTAAATAAATCTTTTCACAAATATAATATTTTCAACTGCATTAATATTATCGTAAATAAAAAAAAATACTGATTCACAATATGAAAAAGCACACATGTTTCTATATATTTTATTTGATAAGCTCGGGTTCAACCAATAATTTGCCTTTTTTTTTATGTTCAAAAAAGGATATAAAATTTTTCTCTCATTTATCTAAAGATCTTATTAGTTGGACCCGAGAATTAGAGGTGTTAAAATGGCTCATAACACGATTCGCTTAACACGATTCGCCTAACACGATAAATTTCTTGGTTAGGATTGAGGCTTAACAGGTTCATGTTGTAAATGGATCGACTCATTTATGACACAGACTTAAACATGTCGTGTAGCGGGTTGACACACTACCTCGTTATTGTCCCGTTTAATTATACAGATTATGTCGTGCCATGTCAACCCGACCCATTTAACCCGGAGAGAATAAGCAGCTGGCTGGATCTGAGACCACCGATTACAATATATGTCTGAAAGAATGCTTGTAACGTGTTTTTCTCCCTTGTCAGATTTCTAAACTTTACTTCCATCACTGCTTTACAATTACTTTTTTTTTCATTTTTTCAATTTTTTTGTAGCTTTCATTTTTTTATTTTTTTTATTTTTCTCTAATAATATAACATTCTTTTCTTTAATTTTATAATTTAATTTTTATTATTTTAAATTATTATATTATATTTTTAAATTTAATATTTTAATATATATTTAGTGTACTGATGTAGTGAATTTAAAAAAAATATAATTTTTTATTACTAAAATATAATGAATTTTGTTGAAAAATAAATGAATATTATTCAATTTAAAATTTGAAAAAAATATTTGTGAAATAATAATTTTACTAATTTATTATAGTGAATTTAAATTACTGATGTAATAAATATAAAATTTTTACTATTTATTATGATAAATGTAAGATTTTGATATAATAAATATTTGATTTTCATAATTTATTATAGTAAATGTAAGGTATTGATGTAGTAAATTTTAAATTTTTATAGTTTATTATAATTAATGTAAGATTTATAATAAATTTATATGTAAACATAATAAAACAAACTAATAAATATTATTATAAATATAACAAATATATATATAAAATAAATAATTTTTTTAAAAAAATATAATGAATTTAATTATAAAAATATTATTATAAATTAAAATAAAAGATATAAAAATACATATTTTAAGACATTCTTCTTTTTGGGCCCGGATTCAGCTAGCGGCTGTTACGGAATCCGGCCAATAATTTGACTGTTATCTATTTTTCAGTTTACATTTCTATTTTTTAGGATATGATTAGATATTTGCAAGATATTAGAGAGTGAGATGGACGAGCGGTTCAAAGCAAGATTTTCTTCTAGAAAAAAAATTTACAGCGAAAAGCACAACTCCTCACTTTACCGTATGCCACCCGGACAAACAGAGGCTATAAAACGTATAAAGTCAGCGGCAAATTGGCTATTCTCGAACGAAATTCTTTCTTACACCTTCTCATAACTCGTTACTGCTGTTGGGCTTTCACACCCAAAGGTAACATATCATTTCATGCTTTAATTTTCTTGCTTCCTTTTGTTGTTGTTGTTGTTAGTATCTTTGCTATCCTTTCTACTGATTTGATGGATTATTATTGAAAACATCTGTTTCATCTTCATATTGGTATTTGTTTTTGCAAATTTTGTCAACCGGAGTGAAAATTTTATTTATGTACACCACCGAAGTAAAGTTACTTTTTTTTTTAAAAAATTGATCTTTTAAGCTTTTACTTTATTTATATTCTTGTGCTTGTAGATTTTCTGTTTTTGTTTTTTTTTTCCCCAGGAATTTGGAGATGAGATTAGTCATTTTGTATAAGAAAGCACTTCAATCATGAATCTGACATTATTTATCTGTTTTGATTCACCTTAGGTGAAAGTGGGATTGTGTTGCAGGAAATTCTTCTTCCCAAATTTAGGCCATTTTTGTGGAAATTAATGTTATAGATCAACTTTACTAAAGTATATGATGGAAGATTCGAAGGCAAGAATTTTGAGTTCATCACTTACCAAAAAGTTAGGCTATAGAGATTACTTTGGAACATATGGCATTTTGGGTGCAACTGCTGTTGGTATTCTTGTACCTGTATTACTCTCCATTGTGTTTATGGCTAAGAAAAAGGTGAAGCAGAGAGGAGTTCCTGTGGAAGTTGGTGGTGAGGAAGGTTATGCTATTCGCAATGCCCGAATACCTCACTTAGTTGAGGTCCCTTGGGAAGAGGCAACTACTATAGCAGCTTCTTTTGAGCAATGTTGCAAAAAGCATTTTACAGCTAGACTTCTTGGAACAAGGAAGCTAATTAGCAGGGAATTTGTCACTGCTGAGAATGGTAGGAAGTTTGAGAAGCTACACTTGGGGGAATATGAATGGGAAACTTACGGACAAGTTTTTGATCGTGCTTGCAATTTTGCTTCTGGGCTTATTAGACTAGGTCATAAAGAGAACACTCATGCTGCCATTTTTGCTGAAACGCGTGCTGAGTGGTTCATTTCCTTCCAGGTATTTGTGGTTTCTTACCTCTACCTGTTTTATTATTTTCATTCCTTCTCTTGTTTCTGCCTAAATATCAATTAGTTGTTTCTGGCATTCAGGGATGCATGCGGCAGAATATTACTGTTGTTACTATCTATGCTTCTCTTGGTGAGGATGCCCTGGTCCATTCACTCAATGAGGTAGGGATCTCTTAATTTATGAAGTCATGTTAGCATCCAGGTTGATTTTTAGCATGAAAATTTGATAATTGATAGTTTTCACTCATTCTCAAAATGTTGGCTTTGCAGACACAAGTATCAACCTTGATTTGTGATTCCAAGCAGTTGAAAAAGTTAGCTTCTATAAGCTCAAGACTACCAACGATCAAGAATGTGATTTACTTTGAAGACAATGAAGCATCTGCAAATGATTCTAGCTTCTCTGAAAGTATGAGCCACTGGACTGTTTCATCTTTTTCTGAAGTTGAGAAACTGGGCAAAAGCAATCCTCTTCCTCCAAGAATGCCTTCAAAGAATGGAATAGCTGTTATCATGTATACTAGTGGCAGCACAGGCCTACCAAAGGTTTATCTTGTTCTCCTTTATAGCTTCTTAATTTTTGCATTAGTCTAACAGATTGTATGATAAGTCTTGACAACTGACCTTACTGGAATGAAGATGAAGATAAATTGAACTTTTGTGTGTGTTTGTGTTTATGTCTGTCCTTATTGAATTTACACTTGAATCAGCCTTCTCACAAAGCTGAACATTGAACTAAAGATAAGACTTGAGAATTTGAAAGCTTAATTGATATGTCTACTCTACATCTTCATACTTATACAAATATGCAACCAATTTTTTCAGCAAGATTGTATCTAGAGTATGTTGCTAATTCATAGAAATCCATGCTTTAATTTTCTCTGACATTGTATCATGTTTAACTTAATAGGGAGTTATGATTACTCATGGCAACATTATAGCCACTGCTGCAGCTGTTATGACAGTGATCCCAACAGCGGGTAACAATAATGTCTATATGGCATACTTGCCACTAGCACATGTTCTCGAATTGGCTGCAGAGGTACCTTAAAAACTCCTCATTCTTATTTTCTATTCCAATTGTGAAAGATAATAATTGCATTTTTTTTGTTTTTCCAGTGTATGATGTCAACCGCAGGTATTGCAATTGGCTATGGTTCTGCATTGACTTTAACAGACACATCTAGTAAAATAAAGAAAGGAACTAAAGGTGATGCTTCAGCGTTAAAGCCCTCTCTTATGGCATCAGTTCCAGCTATACTAGATCGTGTTCGAGATGGAGTTCTAAAGAAGGTGTCAATCATCTCAATGCTATCATCTAACTTCCATAAAATTTCACTGCTCAGTAATTGGTGTATATTGTAGCTAGGTTGAAGATGTCATGTAAATAAATGAGCTTTTGTTTTGATAATTAATTGTGTTGGTAACTACTGAGTTCCTTTCTATCCTGATTATTATGGTTCACTCCAGGTTGAGGAGAAAGGAGGGTTTGCGAAGAAGCTTTTCAACATTGCATATAAGCGACGATTGGCTGCCATAGAAGGAAGCTGGTTTGGTGCTTGGGGACTGGAGAAAATTCTTTGGGATGTTGTTGTCTTCAGATCAATACGTGCTGTTGTAGGAGGCAATATCCGATTTATGTTATGTGGTGGAGCTCCTTTATCTGCAGATTCTCAGCGTTTCATCAACATATGCATGGGGTAATGATTCTCTACACTAGAGATTCCAATATGTTTAGGGACTATCCTATTCATATTATTTATATAGATTCCAAAACCAAATAGTTTGGTCCTACCTCAGGGTCATGATGACGATTCAAAAATACAGTAGCATGCATATTGGTAAAAGGTAATATTTGTACAAATGACATGAATGGGAGAAGTCAGATTGTTGTTTTTGTTTAGGGTATTGTACAATTTTTGTAATTACAGACTTGTTGCTCCTTTATGCTTTGTTGCTTGCATCACAGTTGCTGTTACTTGAGTCTTATAGTTCAAACAAAATTTTGAATAATTCTACTGGTCAAAAAATTATGTTATACCGTACCTCATTTGTATTGGTGGCTGATTGGACTGTTTTTATTTTTATTTTTGTTTATTTTATTTATTTATTTATTTCGATGTTTGGTCCAAAATAGATACTTGATCAGAAAATAAATGATAATATGATCTACATTGAAACTTATGATTGGCATTCTTTGCATTTTCACCTGTTAACTTGATCATAAGTTTTACTTGCTTTTGTGTTTGTTTTCATTTGCTTTTGACATCCTTCTTGTAAGGTATGATATTATTGTTGAATATTATCATATCCTAATTTTTAGGAGCTTAAAGTTTATGGATATGTGTTGATGTGTCAATTTAAAAGAACAGATGAAATTCTGTTAGTTTGATATAAATAATTCTAGTCTTCTGGATGCCTGAAAGCAACCAATTGCAGTGCTCTTGGATCCACTATTCGTTACTGAGACAGAATGGGGACATAAAACATGTTAATTGACATTCATAAAACATGTTAATTGACATTAGTTACATGTTACACAGTTGAACTGTGATGATAAGTTACTATTGACTCTCAGATTTGATAAGCTGCATGCCTTTTGAGTTGAGGTATGCAGATTTGTGACTGCTAACCTTCTAATAAAAGAAATTCAGTTCCATGATTAATAGTACATTCTTTAGTATTCACGTTGGAGTTATTTATGCAAACTGCCTTCACATCTTTAATATTTTACATCCTTAGTTTGAAATTTTGCTTTATTTTCTGTGATGTTCATCTTCAGGGCTCCTGTAGGTCAGGGTTATGGCTTAACAGAAACATGTGCTGGAGCTGCCTTTTCAGAGTGTGATGACACAGCTGTGGGCCGTGTTGGACCTCCTCTTCCTTGTGCCTATATCAAGGTGTGCTTGCTTCTGCACAATGACAATTAATTTAATTTCATAATTGAAATTAGACTTCATATTCAAAGATGGTTTGAACCATATTTCAACTCATACTAGCCCATATACTGGGCAAAAATTTCCAGTGAACAATAACAATCAAAAGCTGAATTGGGGGAAGTTATAATGTTGTGCAAGTTCATTGTGTAAGACATGATATTGTACAATATGTTAAGAATTCGCAGTAGTATTGTAATGTACAATAAATGTCATTTCTTCTTAAAAAAAAAATAGTTTAAGAGAATTTCTTCATTTTGATTTTTGCAGCTTGTTTCTTGGGAAGAAGGTGGGTATAGGATATCTGACAAGCCAATGCCCCGTGGAGAGATTGTAATTGGGGGATTCTCTGTAACTGCCGGTTATTATAACAATGAAGAAAAGACTAATGAGGTCTACAAGGTATAATTTTATTTGTGCAGCGTACACATATTTGTGCTGAAATTTTGGCCGGCCTGATCTCATGGTCTTGAAGAACAGCCCTCACTGAGTTCCTATTACTTGATGCAGGTTGATGAAAGGGGCATGCGCTGGTTCTATACTGGTGACATTGGACGTTTTCACCCTGACGGATGCCTTGAAATTATTGATAGGAAGAAGGATATTGTCAAACTTCAACATGGAGAGTATATCTCCCTTGGAAAGGTTGTCCAATAATTCTTTGTTAATTTTTTTGGGAAAAGAGAACATACTGGAATTTACTTATGGGTTGATACTGAAATTGCAGGTTGAGGCCGCATTAATGTCAAGCAACTATGTAGACAATATCATGGTATATGCAGATTCCTTCAAGAACTATTGTGTAGCTCTAGTTGTTCCATCACATCAAGACCTTGAGAAATGGGCCAAGGAAGTCGGCATCGAGTACCAGGACTTCTCAGAGCTGTGTAACAAAGCTGAAACTATTGCTGAGGTTCGACAGTCGCTGTCCAAGGTTGGTCTATTTTCGAATGTTTGGGATAAGTTTAAATGAAAACAGTTACATTCTTTAGAACTGCATTTGTGAACACAAAATACACTTGCAGAGTTGCAGATTATTTTGCATATTGGTTAGACTTCTGATTTACAGCATTGCTTTCTTTGTTGCCCAAGAAATTATATGCCTCCGATTTTACTTTCTTTATCTGTGGGGTGGGGCACAACGCATTTTTATAAATGTTGCCTGATCTGACTTGTTGGATGGGAGAATCCATTTTGTTTCACTATCTGATATGTCAAGGTCCATCTACATTTTTTGCATCTATCCATGCTAGTATATTCTTATTAGATCTTTTCCATATTTGGCATGAGAATTTGGGCATTGTGCAAGCATGATTTTGAAAGGACTAGATTTTGTGCTACGCATCTTAAGCTTTCCACCTCTGCAGGTAGCAAAAGCAGCCAAATTGGACAAGTTTGAAATCCCTGAAAAGATCAAGCTGTTGCCAGATGCATGGACGCCTGAATCTGGCTTGGTTACGGCCGCTCTAAAGATAAAGAGGGAACAGCTGAAGTCCAAATATAAAGATGATCTTCAAAAGCTCTACGAGTAAAATGATGTTTAATGTGTTTTCCTGCTTGTGTTATGTTTTGATAATTTGAGCGAAGAAAGTTTTCTCAGAAATTTGTTACATATGCTTCTAGCTGGATGTTTATTACGGTGTTTACTGACCTTTCTTCATGTGGGAGGGAGATTAAATTACTCTTTGAACATTAAAATGTTTAGCCTAAATTATTAGGATTACTGTATGCTAAATGCTTTACAATGAGCTGTGTTAATAAAGCATCTTCCTTGAGGAGAACTGGTGGTTTTTTTGGTGTTAAATGTTGCCTATAAGCAAGGAGGAAGATTATTAGCTTTGCAAATCTTCTGTATTTATAGGCATTATGGGTTCCAGAATAGCAGTTTGCTCGAGTTCTTGTTTTAAATATGATATTTGTCTGTTTGATTTGGTAGCTCCTCTCTCATCTTCTCTTTTTATGGCTTTACGCAACCATTAAAGGAAGGTAAAAATGAACAATGTGCCCATTTGAAGTGCGTAAAAGGGGAAGTTGATATGCTTTGCGTGCGAAGGCAAGTTTCAAATCTGGAGTCCTGTCATTTGTGATGCTTCAATTAAAGTCCCCTATCACAAAAACACCCATCAAAACAGAGCAAACAACTACCTAGTCGACTAATAAATTATTATAAAAGCAACTTTTTGCAAATTATATCATCTTTAAGTGAATTTAAGGAGGGTGATTGAAACCTTCATGTGAAGATATTTCTCTATTACATCTTTTATTTGCTCCAGTACAAGAAATTATTGCAATGTATGCGGCTTCCCATGTGTCGCGTCAATAAAACAAGTGCGTGCATGATTGATGGTTTGTAAACTGTTTTGTCATCTCGGTCAATCATGTTCATGTTGCAACTTGAAAAGATTTGCTCCCCTCTCTGACGAGTAGATAAATAAGAAGTCAAATGTTACTCCTGTTCCAATGAAGTTGAAGTGAGTGAAACAGGCAATTCTGATAGTGATGGGCGCAGGACCAGATATAATGCAGGACCCAAAAATGGCACTAGTGATATGGGAAGAAGCCAGGAACCTTTGTCATACCTGTAAAAACACAACAGTTATACAAATGCTATTCTATCCGAACTTTTTTCTCAGGAGTGATTCAAATTCACATAGACTAAAAGAAAGGTGTGATATAATGCTTCCAAAACCTCACCAATTTCTTGCAGTCATATCATTGTACACCCAGAAAGGAGCAAATGCAGACAGCAAAGTGAAATCAGTACTCATTGCGTGAATCTGCAGTCCAAAGAGTTTATGTCCTTTTAGCTTCAGCTAATGACATGTATGCTTAAGAACACATTAACATTTAACAAGCACTTACAAATCTGCTTCCCCTGAAGTACTGGTAGAACTCCTTCCAGACATCACCATCTGCTACACCAGCATAAAGCAATAGGCCTAGTCCTGCGGCAAGTGATATCTGATGCAGAATGGAGTTAAACTTGTGTATTTTTTGTACAAACATAAAATCAAGAAATCTATCGAGATCCCAGCTATACATTGACAATTACTCAAAAAAGAGTAGAAAAGAACAAGAAGCTAATTCATCCTCCTTTAATGAAACAAAACTCTTTTTAGCCAAAAAAAATGAAATCTCAAAAGAATCCCTCTTTCACATCGCTTCCTCCCCAATCTATATTTATGAAGGTTTTGACTATGTTAAACCATCCTCAGTTAAGATACACCATGTGCATCTTCTTATTGTGATCAAACAAACATGATTTGCTACTTGCACAGAGAATATGAGAATTCACATATAGAGCTTCAGTAAATAATCCAATTCATTCATAATTAAACCGTAAGCAACATACGTGACATTCTAGTAGCGGCATATTTAAACCAAAAGAAAGATTGGATCAATCATCGAGAGGGTAACAAAATTTACCCGAGCAGTCCACTTTGATTCAGTGAATTTAAGAGGCCATTTTCGAAGCTGGCTTTCTTCGACAGGTGGTGGCGGTGGTCTCCAAAGAACAAAATAGGGAAGAAGAACATATGCACCACCAAAGACTGAAAGTACAAGGAATGGCCATACTGGAATTTTACTTCCTGAGCTGCATATACAGGAATTAAATAGTATTAACTAAACTTTCTAATTGGAATTATACTACCAGAG